>JAQQSU010004681.1:0-14014 GCA_028627135.1 Pseudochirops cupreus
CAGGCAGCTTGGTCCCAGCAGCTCCGGCCCCTGGCAGTTCCTGCCCCAGGCAGTCCTCAGCAGGAGTCCTTAGCAGAGATTCTGCCCTGCTCAAAGCAAAAGGAGTTCGCAACCGCAGCCACTGCCTCTGCCGCCGCTTCCAGTCAGCACCGCACGGAGACTAGCTTGGTTCCGGCGTTCTCTTGCTCCACCCCTTCCTTCTACATCAGCAAGCTCAAGGGGCGTGGAAGATCTTCAAATCCCAGTATCCTTACACCATCCTGCTCCATAAATCCTCCAGAGAGAAAGAGTGAGAGAGAAAGAGAGAGAGAGAGAGAGAGAGAGAGAGAGAGAGAGTGTAGAGCTTTCTTCTAGATCTTCTAATGCTTTTTCTGGTCATATATGCCCTTGATGATGTCTCTTACACTGATTTTCACAAACAAATTATCATTGATAGTATATTGCGGCCTGATTTTATTTGACAGATATCACTCCATTGCCCGTTGGGTCACATAAAATATTTATTCTTCCAAGATCTTGGTATTGCATGATTCACAGATGTGATGAAAGATATACTGATTATATTCAATTAAAAAAAAAAACATGGTGTTTATGATTTTGCTGAATGGCCGATAAATACTAAATGTCCTACAACTGGAGTGCCAGCAAAGTAGCCCACTGCAAATGGAACCAGTTATATATTTTAGACTTAATACATTTATATCTAAACTCATCTTGACCTAGTAGGAATTAGAAGAGGAAAAAAGTCAGTAACATGCTAAAGAGACACCTAATATAAAATAGTAAGCTAATTTATGATTGAATGATATTGCATTTCAAGTTTTTAAAGTATATGGAGTTATACATTTTATTAGCTGTATTTGATACTGTCTAATTGTTAGAAAATACTTCTGTCATAAAGATCTAGAGAATCAAGAATAGAAGACCTATTGTGTAAAACTGTGAAGAGTTTTATGTAGATACTAGAAATTCAGAAAGTTTATGAGACCTAATTATGGTGAAGTGAGATGGCATTGCATGGTTTATAAAAGGTTAGACTTGGAATAAGAAAGACATTAACTTCAGTCCTGCCTTTCTTACATACTAGTTTTTTGACCCTGGACAAATCACATAGCCTCTGGTGCCTGAAATAACTTTTAAAAACACTAATATACAAACTATATGTCATCTGCTTTAGTGGACAAGCTTTGCATAAGATAACTTCCCTGGGTTTGGGAAATCATAGACTTAGATCAAAAACAAACAAGCAAAAAACAATAATAAAATAATTGAAAACATCCTCAAAAGCTTCATGATAAATTAATTCAGAATCTTAAGAATTCAGTACCTAGTCATGTAAACAAGTGTTTGCAGCATAAGGAAAACATACTCCATATTTAATAGGTACCAAACCTATGCTTTTACTGGTATAGGAAATTTCTATGTAAGGAGTCTTTATGGAATAATTCAGGTTAGCACTGTCTCTGAAATTTGTAGTCTTAGGGTGTTAAAGTGAGAGATTTACCTGATTGACCCAGGGTCAGACTGCCAGCACGTGCCAGAGGCCAACCTTGAACTCAGGTATTCCTGACTCTGACACTGGCTTTCTATCTACTTTGCTATGCTAACTTTAAAGTTTATGGTTTAAGTGAATAAATTTAATTATTTTATTTTGTTCCAAGTGATACACACATATAGAGGGCAGCTAAATGGCACAATGGATAGAGTGTTGGGCCTGGAGTCAGGAAGACCTACATTCAGATGGGGCCTCATACACTTACTAGCTGTGTGACCCTGTGCATGTTACAAAGCCTTGGCTTGCCTCAGTTTCCTCAGCTGTAAAATGGGGATTGTAATAGTACCTGCCCCGCAGGGTTGTTGTGAGGATCCAATGAGATATTATTTGTAAAGCACTTAGTATAGTGCCTGGCACATTATAGGCACTTTATAAATACTTATTCCCTCCCCCACCTAAGTAATCTTGACTTCTAATAGAAAACTTGCTATTTAATAGACTAACCTGTTTTGTAGTGATAAGAGCTACATTCACGGTTTACATTAAAGGATCCCTCCCCGGGACTGCAGTTGCCTCTTTGGCTACTTCAGGGGAATTGTCAGATTCTGTTTGTGTTTATCTTTCCATTTCGCGGCGTGGGCATTTAAGCCAGGGAGGCGAGGAGTCAAACTGCTGTCCCTCTTTATAGTTTTTTCAGGCAAGTTACAGCAACAATTTTTAGATGACTTGTAATGAATCATAACTTTGTCATAGAATTGTTTCCAAAAGCCATCCATGTAACTCTGTGCTCCATATTATCTTATTGCCCACCTAAAACAGTAGCGTAGTTAATTACCAGCTATTTTACTGGTAGTACCAACACAAATGAGGAATGTAAATGTTAATCATTGCACTTGATCTTATATTTAATTATTTAATTGATAGTGTTTCTTGTCTTGTGTGGTGGGCACAGAAATATATTGGGGATAAGGCTAGGTTCTGGGCCTGTGATTTGATTATTATCAGACATTCCCAGATGAAGAGACTTCTTTTACTAATTCAGATTGACCCTGCTTCTGCAACTTAAACTCTTGAGAGTTTCCTGGGTCACCAACGGGTTAAGTGAGTGAACAATAATCATTCAACCAATACGTATCAGAAGTGGGAATTAGACCCAGGTTTTTCTGGTTCCAAGTTCAACTCTCCATCTACTATGCTATGCTGTGTTTGTTACATGAAATAAAACCAATATCTTTTATTTACAGAATGATTAATATTTTTTACATCTGCTACTACTACCACCGCTGCTGCTGCTGCTGCTGCTGCTGCTACTACCACCACCACTACCACCACCTAAGGTTTATATAGCACTTTAAAATTTGCAAAGTGCTGTTATGTTTAAGCCTTAAAATAAACCTCTGAGATAGGCAAGACGTGACATTATGTTATGGGCATCTGAAGATCTTCCCTGGCCCTAGGCCCTTTGATAGGCTTAAGTGACTCTGAGAACCTTCCCTGATTTGAAAGTATACTCTGCCCCCTAATAGGCTGAATGTGGTCACAAGGAGCCCGTGGCGGGAGGCTTGTTCTTCAGGAATGCCCACTTTGTGATTGGATAGTGAGGGCTGTGACATTCTCTGATCCAGGAGAAGGCTACATATACCCTGATGTGCTTTTGCTTTGGGGCTCACTTTGGAAGAGTTGTGTGATCTGGCCAGATGAGACTCTGGGCAGCTGTTGAGCCCCCTGGCTTTGAAAAACCCAGATGTTGGTGCTTCCTTCTCTGGTAACTAACCAGGTATAGATGTGATGGTCAGATGACTGGAAGCCTGTCTGCTGATTTGTTTGTCTGTCTGCTTGTAACTTCTGTTTGTATTCTCTGAAGTTCAGGGTGTTGATTTTTTTCCCCCTAACTAAGTAAATGATATATGTTTGATTGATTAAAGTAGGATTGTTAACCCATTTTTGAGTTGGTTTTGTTTAGAAAAGCAGATCTAAGAACCTGTGCTAGTAGACACCCTGGGTATGCTAGGGTGCTTGTTGCTACACATTACTACATTATTCCTCTTTTGCAGATAAGAGAACTAGACTGAGATTATTTAAGTACTTTCTCCAGTTTTTTAAGTAGCAAAATCAGGCCTAGAGGCTAGGTTTTCTGATCCCTAGTCAGATGATTTTCCTTTATATCTCTCCAGGGAATATAGCTGGCAGAAGAAAGTTACTGGGATTTTCCACAGCTTCTTTTTTCTTCGATCACTCCTTTGCCTTGTTTGAGATGGTATCATGGGTGCTGGATCACCTTTTGTCTTTTGCGAACTTCACAGGGCTGCATAGAGCACCCTCAGATATTCAACCTTGTCAGTAAACAAGCATCTATTAAGTGCTTGCTCTGTGCCAGGCACTGTATTCAGTGCTGGGAATACAAAGAAAGGCGAAAGATAGTTTCTGCCCTCTAGGAACTTACAATCCTTCAGTTTTCCTTGGATGATGAAGGCATGCATCCAAAAGAAAGATGTAATACTTTTATTAACTATAAGCTCCACAGCCCTTAGACAATGTTAGTATGAGATAGAATAACATTCTATCATTATTACAAGGTCTATGTATCTAATCCATTTTTAGACATTGGGAAGTCTGTCGTAGATAGGTATTTTAAATCATTGAAATTTTTCTAGTTTGTGTACGAAAAAAGATCTATTTTAAGATCATTTTAAAGTAAAGAATAGTGTATTTCCCACTTTTGGCATTTGGCATGCAGGTGTGCCTTACTCTGTATAACAGGTGTGTTTATAAAAAATTTGCATTTCTTAAATGTTTATCAAATGAGTGGTTTAATTCAAATATTGGAGTTTGCTATGCAAAGGAATTGCTGTGCTGCATCTTTTTGTAAAGGAATCACTTCCTAATTTATCATTTTGGAAAACTCTTTTTATGCCTATCAAAAATTTGCTCAAAGTGAGGTATGTCTATAGTGAAAAGTACTTACTTTACTCCTGGATCATGTCTGCCTTTCCAGGTAAAGCAAAATGCATTAATTACTCTGTCTTTGCACAATTTACAGCAAAATATGGCTAATTTTGAAAGCAGGTGTATTTCTTAAAGCATAAGGTTTATTTTCCCTTGTAAGACAAATAAACACAGTACACAGGATGGCTGCTAGCACAGGTTTGCTCTTGATCTGGTCAGACAGGAAAGATACTAAAAAGGGGTTAATAATCTTACTTTATTCTAGTCTAGTTTCCTCAGAAGAGGGTTAAATGGGAGCACAAACTCCTACAGCATTCCCTAATCACCCTTCTTGTAGGGGCCGGCCAGAAGATGGGGCGACTACCCCATGGCTCGATGGGCACAACTAGTGCATCCCCTAAATCCCCTCCAGCCTCAGTGGGGGCCAGTTGAGACACATACAGATTCCCCTCCCCCCTCCCCTAGCCTTGATGGGGGCTGATCAAGGCACGCACAGCATTTGTGCATTCAACCCTAAGGTTCCCCATTCACTGGCCAGTGACCACCTGTTTTATAGGGACAAGAGACAAAGAAGGTGTATTGCCAAGGGGTGACTTCATAAGATTACGTTAAGTTTTAAGCATTATCATGTTAGCTCAGCATAGTGCATGCGCACTACATGTTTATGACTTTAAACACAAACGTTCATATTGTTGCAGGGTTATATAAAGATACTCAAGCGTGGTGGAGATGTTTTGAACCATAGCCGTGGGAGCTCATATGTAACACCTGGGAACAAGAGATTTCTATGGCCATGAATCCTGGGAAACAGAACTCTAAGAAATAATAACAAAAATCCATTTTACACACACTAAAATTCACCTTACTTACATCCCTTAAATAGATCATACTGGGCATCTGTATATCTTTGAGTCCTCAAGACATAGTTTTTTGTTTGTTTGTTTATTTGTTTAAAAGTATTCAGACAGAATTCTTTTCTATTTAAAGTAGAAGTGTCACAGTTTTTTGCTAGTGAAATAGCCCCACACGGTGAGATTTTAATAGACCAAGAGAAAGATTCAAGGTGTTTTAAGTTCAAGAATCAAAGTTGCCTATCCTGATAAATCCTTCTTATGTTTGGATACTTACCTGTTATGCTAAGCTCCCTGGCACGAAGTTTGAGGTGCTTAAGAAGAAATCTGTTGAAAACTTTTGAAAAAAGAGAAGTGAATATCTAGGTAGCAATTGTTGCCAGTTAGGATATTTAATGTGGAGAGAAGGGAAAACATGGTTTAGACTACTAGGACTACCCCCAGTGTTATTGTTGTATTGTGGAGTGTTTGAAGAAAGTAATGGAAAGATTTGTTTTTTGTTATCTTAAAAAAAGAGATTTTGCTTGGTAGATATCCTTATTTTAAACTGTTTTAAATGTATTGACACCTTAGAAAACATTGACTGTTCAGCATGGATTAAGAATTAAGAGACCTGATTTCAAATATTGGCACTGCCATTTTATTAGCTGTGTGGCCTTGAGCTTGTTACTTAAAGTCTCTGAGCTAAAATTGCCTTTACAGTTTTACAGCTGCAATATCTGTGAAGTAGTGCTGCTTATAATAGCATAGCTGTGATTACATTATTAAATCATCATTATTATCACATATAAGAAAAAATTTCAAATTGCCAGGCATGGGAGAACCAAAGAATTTTAAGACAGGGCCCCAGTCCTTAAGCTGTTCCATCCAGTTAGGAATAAGGATGATTGATGAGGAACATTCTCTGCAGTACAGATTGGCACCTTGCCTCAAACTTTATAGTCTAAGAGCTGCCCAGAGCACTGAGAGGTTAAGTTGAGAGTTATACAAGCATTGTGTTAGAAGTGGAACTTGAACCCAGGTCTTTGCTCCGTACACCACAATGTCTCTTCCATGGTCTAGTGGGCGAGAGCTTCCATTTCCTTCACTCTTGCATAATTATGTGCCATTGAACAGAGCTGGGGGAAGTCATGGAGCTCTGTTGTCTGCATCCACTACAACTTTGTATCTTCTAATCTCTCCCAGGGCCTCACTACAGCAAAGCGATCTTTTTATTCATCCCTAATTGCCTCTTTATCCTAGTTACTGCATTGTCTTCCAAACCTTTTCCTTTCTCCTAAAGTCTCTTACAGCTTTTCATCCGAAGACCTTGCCTCATCTTTTACCAAAAAAAGTCAAGGCCATTTTTTTAATGAGCTTCCTTTTATCATTCCAAATATCATTCCTGACAATAAATACACATCTATTAAGCATTTACTTTGTGCCAGGCACTATGCTAAGCATTGGAGATACAAATAAGAAAAAGAAAGAAACTTCTTGTACTCAAGGAGCTTACAATCTAAGGGGGGAAGACAACACACAAAAGGAAGCTGGAAAAGGGTGTAGGCAACTCCAGGGACATCCTTGTTCCATGGAGTTGAAACCAGGCAGAGCTGCAGATGGAGAGTGAAATGAACTGAAGTCCCAGTATAGCTTTCTATAAGACTCTACCCTCCAGCCTTTTAATCCTGGGAAAGAGTAGGCTGAGGGAAGTGGTATCATGGCTTGAGGTAAACAGCAAGGTGATGAGTTTAGAAGTGATGAGCTTATCCTGGGAGGGGTATGAAACCAGGCCTAGTTGCAAATGCAGAGAAGAATTTTCCTCCAGTCTCTGTTGAATAAATGACCTCTCACCTTGACAGGTCACATGCCTCTGTATGTACCCTTGATCCCATCCCCTCCTGCCTTCTGTAGATATCCACCAACCTTATCCCTACTACCTCTCTAATCTTCAATCTCTCCCTATCCACTGGCTCCTTCTTTGCTGCCTTCAGATTCCCCCATGTCTCTAAAAATAATTGTCTAGTCACTCTCCTGTTTGCTTATTCCCCTCATGTTAGCTTTTCTTTTCCATCTTTTCCAAAGTTTAAACATTATTCAAGGCCCAAATTATGTCCCACTTTTCTTTAAATAAAAAAAAAAACAACTTGCTAGATCCTACTGTACCCATTAGCTATTGTCAATGTTTCAAGACCTTTAGACTTGAAAAAGCAGACTGTACTTGGTGCTTCCATTTTTTCCACTCTCTGCCTTTTTCCAATATCATTTTTAGTCTGTCTTCTGATCTCATCATTCAGCTGAAATTTCCCTCTCCAGCAGTGACCTTTTCTCTGTTCTTTTCCTTTTTGACCTCTCTTGTCTTTTTGACACCACCTTCTCGTCTATAATACTTTATCTTTCAGAGGTTTTTCTGTTGGTTCTCCCCTACTTGTTTGATTACTTCTCAGTCTCTTTTGGTAGATCTTCATTCATACCACACCCATGAATTTGGACATTATCCCCGGGACTTCCTTTTCCCTTTCTATTCTCTCTTTTACTAAGTGATTTCATCAACTTCAATGGGTTTATGTAGATTACATATATATGAATATATGTATACACACATACATATATACATATATTTGGTGTTGTTAAGCTGTTTAAGTTCTGTCTGACTCTTCATGAGTCCATTTTGGGTTTTCTTGGCAGTGATACTGGAGTGGTTTGCCATTTCCTTCTCCAGCTCATTTTACAGATGAGGAAATTGAGGCAAACAGGGTTAAGTGACTTGCCCAGAGTCCCACAGCTAGTAAGTATGTGAGGCCTTATTTGATCTTCCTGACTCCAGCTCTGGTGTTCATCAACTGTGCTACCTAGCTTTCCATATATACATATATACAGAGTATATTTTTATGTGTATATATATATATATATATATATATGCATACGTACACAATATCTTTGTATGCATACATGCATGAACACGTATGTGCAGAACTGACCATCTTACCCAACCTCTGCCCACTCAACAAATTCCAGCAACATTTCTTATAGCATCAGATACAAACTACTCAGTCTGACATTTAAATGTCTTTCTTCAAAGTCTGTCTCCTTCCTACCTTTCTAATGTTCTTGTACTTTGCATTGCTCTTCTTGATACTCTGTAAGCTTCAGCCATGAAGCTGACCTTCTTGCCAAGTTCCTCACATATAACCCTATCTACATGTCTTTATACCAGCTATGTGTTATGCCTGGAAGACTCTTCTTCCACCTCTTAGAATCCCTGGCTTCTCTTAAAACTGAGCTCAAGACCCCCTTTCTATTTCCTGGTCCTGTCCTTCCTTCCCTCCCTCTCCATCTCTAAGGTTACTTTATTTACTTTGTGTGTCTTTTGTAGGCTTATAGTTTTAACTGTTGTCTTCTTAATTAGAATGTAAATACTTTAAGAGTTGGCTACTTTAGCACCCAACTTGACATATAGTAAGTACTGAATAAATGTTTATTTATTGATGATGTGCCGGAACTCTAATGTTAAGTAATACTTTATAGTGGTACCTGATGAATGCTAGGAGTTAGGAGAGAGCAAAGATCCCAGTTGAGGAAAATTTTGTGGAGAAAGTGGGACATGATTTGGGCCTTGAATAATGCTTACGCTTTGGATAGGTTGGAAAAGAAAAGTTGACATGAGGGGAATGAGCAAACTATCTTCAAGGGAGAGTGACTTGCCTGAACTAGCTAAGTTACAGTATTAAGAGCAAAAAACCAAAACCTCCATATTGAAACCCAGACATTTGTTAAGTGCCTGTTATATACTATGCTAGGTATTGAGAGTGATAACAGTTTGGAAAAGGAATTCCCTCCCTTCCTGGAATTTATAGTCAACTGGGGTTAGAGAGAAGGGTATGATGCTAATCTGTATGGCTAAGGTTTGTGTTAATTAGCAGTGGGAAATAATGTTGGAAATGTAAGTTGGGGTCAGACTATGGAAAGCCTTGAATGCCAGAGTGAGAAATGAAAAGTCCTTTAAAGGTTTTTGAGTAAAGAGACATGGTTGAAATGTGTTTTAGCAAGAAGAGTATGACTGTAGTGTTCAGGATGGATTGGAAATTGAAATAATTGGCAGCGGAAGACTAAGGAGGCACTGGTAAAAATCCAGGTATTTGATTACAAGAGTCTTAAGTTGGATAATGGAAATAGAAGGGGAGAGACAGATACAAGGGATACTGTCATGGAAATACTGATAGGATTTGGTGATTAATTGGATATGTGGAATCAGTGAGAAGATGTCATTAATAACTGGGAGTTTGGTGGGGGACAGTGATGGACATGAAATCTGGACCTTTTAGCCTTGATCAGAAAAATCTCTCTTTCTCATAGAAGAGCGATTCCTCCAAACCTCATGAAGGAGGTGGCATTGGAGGTGTGCTTCAAAGGAAGCTGTTGGTTCTGTGAGATAGAGATGAGGCAGGAGGACTTGTCTGACAACAAGAAGAACTTCCTGGGCAAAGATATGGGGGCAAGAGATGGACTGATATATACAGGCAATAGTTAGCAGACCAAGCTGATTGGAGTATCAGCTTGTGTGGAAAGGGGACTGGAAAGATGGAAGTCATATTAAGAATTTAAATCTTAGAGGATTAAACAGTGGATTTATCCTAGAGGCAATAGGAAACTATTGAAGATTTTTTTAATGGAATAACATGCTCAGATTTGTATTTTAGGAATGTAAGTTTGACAGCCATGTGAAAAATGGATTGGGGCAGGGGTGAGGTGGAACCTCAGGAAGCTCTTATAATAGTCCGGGTGAGAAGGACCTGAACTAGGGCTGAGATGGGGTGAGTAGAGTGGAGGTGGATTTAAGAGATGCAGTGGAGATAGAAGTGAAAGAACTGGAAACAGTAGAGAGGGGAAGGGAATATGCCTTTATAGAGCACCTCCTATATGCCAGGTACTGTGCAAAGAATTTTACAAATATTATCTCATTTGAACCTCACAGTAGCCCTGTGAGGCAGGTCATTTTACAGCTGAGGACACTGAGACAAGCAGAGGTTAAGTGATTTGCCCAAGGTCACACAGCTTGTAAGCGTCTAAGGCCAGATTTAGAATCAAGTTTTCCTCACTCCAGGCCCAGCACTCTGTCCATCACATCACCTAACTGCTTGAAGGCTGATTGACTGTGCAAGGGTAAGGCCGAATCATTTATATTCTCCATGCTGAACTGGAAAAATGGTGGTTCTGTCAATAAAAATGGGAAAGTTCAGAAGAGAGATGGGCATTGAGGAAGTATAACAGATTCTATTTCGCCCAGTTGGAGTTTTGAGATGTATATGGTATATAACTTGTTTGGAAATGTTCAGCCAGTAATTGGTACTGGTGGATTATGATTTATGAGGGAAATTAGGACTGGATATATAAATTTGAGATTCATCTGCAGAAAGATGATAATTGAACCCAAGAGAGCTGCTGAGGTCACTAAGGGAGAGTGAATAGAGAGAGCCAAGGATGGAACCTACACTTAGTGAGAAGGAGCACAATAAGGCATAATCAGAGAGGTAGAAGAAGCAACAGCAAACAGTGTTATGGAGGTCAAGAAGAATAAAGAATGTCTAGGAAGAAGGGATGATTATTAGCATCAGGAACTTCAAAGGTCAAGTGGAGAGGGTATTTAGAAGAGACCAGTGCACTTTTCAGTTAAGAGATCTTTGGCAGCCTTGGAGAGGACAAAGGGATAGAGCAGAGCTGGGGGGAGAGGGAGGGGCGGGAAATTCGTGGCACCAAGTATAGGTGATTCTTTTTAGTGTGATTGTTAAGGGCAAAATTGTAGTTTAGGAAGTCAGGAGGGTCAAAGGAAGGATTTTTGTTTTTGTTTTTGTTTTTTTAAGGATGTTGGAGAACTGGACAGTTTTGCAGGCAGCAAAGGAGCCCATAGATATTAAGAGACAGAACATGAGAGAGGGAATGATTAGATGCCTATAATCATATTTCATGGTAATCCAAAGTTTTATTTTTCCTTAAAAGTTTGTCGTGCTTAGATTCTAATCCCTCACACTGTAGAAATGTGACAGTAAGAGGTATTTTGAAAACACAATACCCCCTCTAATTTGGGTTAATATGGGGAGAGCTATAGTTTTCACATATATAAAGTTTGAGACAGGACATTTTTTAAGAAAAATATTTCTATTCTTTTATTTTATAATATGAATAAAACATTAGTAAAATGTAGTAATTTTTAAAAAAAATTTCAGTGTTTCAATTATATTGCAAAAATATATCCCCAATAGCAAAACATACAATTACTTTTATCTTTTGAATAAGTGGAGGTTGTTAGATTTATTCTCCTTGGCCTCAGGGTTACCCTTAAGGAGCATTGATTAGGTGTTGCAAAGAGACATTTGACCGAAGGAAAAACTTGAACGTTAGAGCTATTCCAAACATTTGCAGAACTCTACTTAGTTGCATTATAAAGAGGATTCTTGTCTAGGGGTAGATTAGGCAAGATGGTGTCTAAGGTTCCTTCTAATCCTGTGATTCTGTGAAGTCATAAGAATTAAATTGGTGGAATGGAACATTGAAGGAATATTTAATTTTGTTAGCTTCATCCTTTGCTCTGAGAACACCACAGATTTGAAGCTGGAGACCTCAGAAATATACAGAAAAAAGAGTTCCAAAATTTTTCATCAGAAAGAATTACACATGCCACATCTGAATTACCACAGTTTCCATTAGCAGAATCTGAAAAAGGTTTTAGAGTAAATTATTTAGTGGATTTAATATGATAAGTAGAGAAAATATAGGGCTGCTAGGTAGTGCAATGTATAGAGTTCCAGGCCTAGAGTTAGGAAGATTCATCTTCCTGTGTTCAAATGTGACCTCAGACACTTAGTAGCTGTTTGACCTGAGCCAAGTCACTTAACCCTGTTTGTCTGTCTCAGTTTCCTCATCTGTAAAAATGAACTGGAGAAGGAAATGGCAAATTGCTCCAGTATCTTTGTTAAGAAAACCCCAAATAGGGTCCTGAAGAGTCAGACATGACTAAAAATATTTTATGACTAAACAGCAAAGAGAAGAATAGCAACACTGAGTGGTTAATTCTGTTGCTTATTCCATATTTTTATTATGTTCATTCCTATTTTAATAACTTTTTTACTGTGATTTTGTAGCTTCTCCATGTGTTAATAAACCAATACGAGATGAAGATGCCCTTCATGTTATAAAAGTGGTAAGGATTGCATTTAACTTATTATTTTAAACACCTTTTTCCATAGTTCTGTTTCACAAAGAATAGCATCTTGGCATCTTAAGTCTTATCATTGCTTACTCTCAATAAACTTATTTTGTAGAGAATCCTGAGGATGTCTTTCGAATTGCTTGTTATTGACGATATTTTGTCATTCACTGCATTGTACTCATCATCTTAATTGTCATATAATACTTTTCTAAATGCCAACAACAAAAAGAGTATGGTTTTAGGCTTGTATTCCTGTATAGGAACAGTAGAATAGTAACCACAGTACATCTGATGTTGAAGCAAGATTCTTCCAGTAGCCTCTTGGTTAGTTTGATGTTTAGAGATTTGTAGTGAAAATGTGTCTGGGGGTCAGTGTTTTATGGAAAATGCATTACCAGTTCAAGTACTACTGTATATAATGGGCATTTCTGAACAGTTGAAATATTAAATCCCTTTTGGGGAATTATTTTTCTCCTCATCACATTAATCATTCTTTAATTTTGAAAATTTAGAGACTGTCATATTTGCCATGTTTCTTTACAGGAATATCAAGAAAATGGTCCACTCTTTTCAGAACTGAAATTTTATCAGAGAGCTGCAAAGCAAGACTGCAGTAAGTAACCCTAGCCCAGTAAGCCACTTGTACATAAGTGCTTGCTCAAGTGAGTAGTTGATATTTGGTTATATCATCTGTGCTTTGGAAAGAGTCTTGTCAAGAGGAGATTTTATCCCAGCATAACATTGTTGTATTATATCATATGTCACAGGCAGAAGGTGGAGGCCACTCAGTTCTTTCCATGATACATTTAATGGAATATATATATATATATATATATATATATATATATATATATATATATATTTAAAATCAGAAATGCTTTCTCTGCTTTACGAAGTACTAGGTTGTTGAATCTGGTCCAATTATAGTATGCATGTTAGTAAGTGATTAGAATGATGGGCTTATTTAGTTGTTTCACAAGACAATCTTGGTAAGTAGGGCAGAGGAGTAGGTAGGAAAGTAGGAAATGTTTCTCAGATGATGGATTGCTGAGTTTGGACTCAGCATAACCTAGGTTCAGATTTTGCCTCCGGGGTGTTAACTATTTGTGTGACCTTGCACTTACTCTTTATATACTTTGGGCTTTGCCCTAATATTTATCTATTACTTGCAATCTGGATCACAGGAGTTTATCTGTGACTTCAAATTCACTATACTTCAGAGATTGTACCTTTTTCCCATGTGAAAACTGGCAGTAGAGATGATATACTTGGAGAATCCCAGAGAATCAAGTAAAAAACTTCTTGAGACAATAAATAAATTTAGCAAAGTTGCAGGATATAAAATAAACCCACATAAATCCTCAGCATTCCTATATATATCCAACGAAGTCCAACAGCAAGAGATCGTAAGAGAAACCCCATTTAAAGTTACTGTAGACATTATAAAATATTTGGGAATCTACCTGCCAAAACAAACCCAATACCTTTATGAACACAACTACAAAACACTTTTCACACAAATAAAGTCAGATCTAA
>JAQQSU010004682.1:0-14014 GCA_028627135.1 Pseudochirops cupreus
AAAAAAAGTTTATTGACTGACTGCACTGAGTTCAACCGAGGGCAGCAATTTAAAAAACAAATGTCCCTTTGTGTCTTTGGGCAGGGACAGCAGTGAGGCCAAGCGGAAAGCGCCCAAGGGTTGGGTTCTGCTTCTGCAGTACGTGGCCAAGCCTCCTTCCCTCTCTGAGCCTCAGTTTCCACAGTTATAAAATGAAACTGCTCTCCATCGTCCCTTCCAGCTCCGACACTTTACGAAGCAGCAGTGACAAGAAATGAGGCGAGGAACCGGAGAAAGCTGGAGAAACTGAGGCAGGGGACGAGGGGGCCCGGATATAGGAGCCAGTCACCATCCTGGCGGCCGTCTGACAGCCATCTGCATTCACTCCTCTCTCCCTCTCTCCCCGCGTCCCCGACTCGGGCTCACATGCAGGGCCTCGGCACCGGGCTCGGGACTCAGCTCCCACACAAACAGCGTCTTGTCACTCCCGCCAGGAACCGTGAAGCTCAGCACTTCGGCCATTCCCGCCTGCAGACTGCGGCTGCGCAACCGGGGCGGGGGGGAGTGGAGAAGGGTGTTGCACTTCCCAGACTGCGCCTGCGCACCTCAGCCACCCGCCAAGTCTGACCGAGAGGAAGGCGCGAGTCGTTTTGCCCGCCTGTCTTTGTTCTAGCGCCTCCGCTGGTCCTAGGCTCAAGTCCGCCAGTGCCCAGAGCACCCCGCCAAGCATCGGGTGCTGTCCCAGCGCGCCCAAGTGACCTCGCCGCACCCCAGGCGAGCCCCAGTTCGGGCTTCTAAACCTTTAGCGCCCCGTGGACCTCTTTGTTAGTCTGGTGCAGCCTATGCATTCCTTCTTAGGGCGGTGTTTTAAAAGTATCAAATAAAATACAAAGGATTCCAAAGGAAACCAATGAAGTTGAAATGCCATCACAAAAAAGGAAATTCAATTTGTCAGTAAACATTAAAGGCCCTACTATGTGCCTGGAACGGTGTTAAGCTGAGGATACAAAGAAACAGCCCCGGCTCTCTAGAAGCTCCCCGCCTGGGGCGGAGACCACCTGCAAACCACTTTTTCTTGTACAAATAAGATGCAGACTGTATAAGCAGGGGGCGTCATGCGAGGGGGGGGGCAGTAGAATTAAGGGAGACTAGGAAAGGCTTCCTTGTAGAAGGTGAGATTTTAGCCAGACTCTTGAGGGGAGCCAGAAAGCAGAGATGAGGAGAGAGCGCATTCTAAGAATGGGGCACAGCCCCGAGAAAATACCTGGAGTCCGAGGATGGAATGTTCTCTGTGAGAGAGCCAGAAAGCCCCGTGTCTCTGGATCCTAGTATAAATGGGGTGAGGGGCACAGCAGCGGAAGGTGTAAAAAGGCTGGAAAGGTACGGATGGGAACCAGGGAGGCTGTGAAGGACTTTGAATGCTTTAGATTATTTTATATTTGATCCTGAAGGTGTGATAGGAAATCACTAGAATTTATGGAGTAGGGGGTAATATAGTCAGGTCTGCACTTTGGGAAAATCATGGTGACAGCTAAATGGAAGAGGGATTGCAGTGGGGGCGAGATTTGTGGCAGGGAGACCCTTTCCTCCTATCTCACAAACCTGGGTCTTTTTTTTTTTTTTTGCCTTTTGGAGTGGGGAAGGCAGGGCAATTGGGGTTAAGTGACTTGCCCAAGGTCACGTGGCTAGTAAAGTCCTAAGTGTCGAACTTAGGTCCTCCTGACTCCAGGGCTGGTGCTCTATTCACTGCGCCACCTAGCCGCCTCCCACAAACCTGGGTCTTCTGACTTTAGATACAGGCTTTTGCCAAGCCACACGCTCATATACCTGGCACACACTCATACAAATAGCTCTGAGACTGTTTCCTCCTCACAGTTTCACCTCCACAACCCCACTCAGGATCCATCGCAGATTCTTCATTTACAGGGATGGGGGTTCCACATAAAAAGTTGGGCAAATACCCTAGTGCTAGACAGTTTTCAAAAGTCACAGTTGCTCCTCTCCCCTCTCTTCATTCTCACAGATTTTCCAGACATCCTGATATTCTGAATTGGTCTGGAGTTCATGGTCTGTTCCATTTCCAATAGGGATGCTTGCCCTCAAAATACATCCCTCACTAGCCTGCCATGGTGAAGAGGTATAGAGAGGGGATTTCTATTGAAATTCTTTGAGGGTTCATCATCCGAAAATAATTACTGGACTCAGCTGTCTTTTGGCAGGGTTATAAAAGTTTATTGTTACACTGCCTTTGAAGCAGTCAAGAGAGGGAGGGTAAGGGGACCTGCAAGCTGACAGGGATTTAAGGCAGAGTTATAAAGTTATGCTTTGCAGCTGGCAGGAGAAGGTTAAAGATAGCCTGCAAAGTTCAGGGGCTAGAGATGCAGTTTTTAAAGACATAAAACTGTCAGTCATAGGTTTATTATGCTAACTAGGTGGGCAAAGGTGGAGTTAGGGAGGAGTTTGGGAGTGGTTTGGGAGTGGTCAGTGTTTAAAGGGACATGTACTATTTACATCAACTGCGCAGGCATTTTGCCCATAATTCACTGGGAGAAGTTAGAGGGGAGGGGAGGGGAGGGAGAGGTGTGGTTTTTGCCTTGACACATCACTAGGTAACTTTTTGGTCAAGGATGAATGACATAAGTCCAATATGGTGGTTGGGAGGATAGGCTTGGTTCCAAGTTTGGAAGCTAGACTGATTAGGGACCATCTTAGGAGGGAGTTATCTCTTTGATAATGTTGTTCAAGGTTTCTAAGAGCAGCTGGCCACTAAGAACAAAGGAGTTATGTATTTCTCTAAGAATACTTGGGTGATTGATTCATGGGAAACTATCTAAGCAGATTGCAGCTTGGGAAAAGACTTTGAGGCTGGGGGCAGGGTCGAGGCAGAGCAAATGCCTTTATGGCTGGGGGAAAGTGTGACTTTTACAGCTTAATTGCACAGGCTTGTTACAAACTGATGTTACATACATAGGTTCCCAATACAGAGGCACTGCATCAATGGCACCTGAAATTCTACTATGAAAAGTGACCTTCCTATATCACTATTTCATTTCTCTGGCAATGTGAGATTTCTCAGAAGGAGAAATGGAACGGAATTTTTGAGACTCCACAAGAAGTGAACAACTAAATCTCACTCGTCCCCAAGCAAATCAAGTACTAGAACTATTTCCTTTTGTAACCAAATCCATGTTGAGGAGGTTTGATGTGGATAGGAAAACCCTTGTAGATATTAGACCTGTCGCATATATATTTAAAAATATTATTCTTAGAAGGGGCCCATTCTGATCTAGGACAAAGAAACTGCACTGTCTAAACTGTGCTTTAGGGCCTGAAGACATCCCAGAGAATAGAGGGAGTCTGGTCAAGCCAAATCAACAAGCATTTATTAGGCACTTAATATGTGCAGGGAAAGAAATGGCAAACCAGTCCAGTATCTTTGCCAAGAAAATCCTAAATGGGGTCATGTCTGTCGATGCTGAGCAACATGTGCAAGCAGTTCTCAACCTGTGGGTTATGTTCAATTTGTAACAATGAAAATACATCCCGCATATCAGATATTTACATTACGATTCATAACAGTAGCAAAATTACAGTTATGAAGTAGCAACGAAAATAATTTTATGGTTGGGGGGGTCACCACAACACGAGGAACGGTATTAAAGGGTCGAGGCATTAGGAAGGTTGCGAACCACTGTGCTAAGCTCTAGGAATACAAAGAAAGACAAAGACAGTCCCTGCCCTCAAGAAGTTTACAGTCTGATTTGAGGAGACAACTATGTACAAACAAGACATATAAAGAATAAATTGGAGATAATCTCGGGGACAAGCACTAATAGTGAGGGGTGGGGCAAGAAAGATTTCTTGTAGAAGGTAGGAATTTATCGGAGACTAGATGGAGGCAGAGATGAAGAAGGAGAACGTTCCAAGCAGGGGGACGGGGGGAGGGAACAGCCAGTGAAAATGCAGAGGTGAGGAGATGGGGTGTCATCACGTTTGAGGAACAGCAAGTAGGCCAGTCAGTGAATTGTACCAGAGAAATACTTTGTGAAAAGGATTAGCTGCTGCTTCTCCTTTTTGGCTTGTACTTTTGAGGGTCATGATTTTTGATCATCATGAAGGGTCTTTGGTAAGTGGTGGTTGGTGTTGGAGTCATATTTGCTAATAGACAGATGGGTGAACTGAAGTTGACTTTGGATACTTCTAGGTTGCCACAGTGAGGGTGAGAGGAGCTAATGGTAACACAGCTACCACAAGGATCTGTGAACTTGTTTAAAAAAAATTGATAATTGTGTTTCAGTATAGTTGGTTTCCTTTTTAATCCTACGTATTTTATTTTACAATGTTAGGGACAGTCAGGCCAGTGTCATGTTAGTTTAGATGAAAAATTGGGACAATTTGTGGAACTGAATGTTGTAAACTAAAAATAGATAAACAAATTTAATAAAACAAAATTTAAAAAAAGTTGGGCCAAAATGAGACCTTTGAACTATCAACAAAAGGAGGTTTACTTAACCCTAACCCGGAAAGGATATTCAACAAGTATATAATAACACTTAGGGTAGATGAAGTTTCCCCTCCCAATCTCCACCCCCCTTGCCTCCATATGAAAACAGGCCTGGATATCAAAGGAGAATGTGGTTACTTAAATGGTCTTCTGATATATACTAAGTCTGAAGTGTTCTGACCCTATGCGGGTGGGTCTTTTTATGCCCTTGGGTAACCAGGATGCCATTATCAATACAACCAGAGGCTAAATCTCACTCGTCCCCAAGCAAATCAACTACTAGAACTATTTCCTTTTGTAACCTAACCCACGTTGAGGAGGTTTGGTGTGGACAGGAAAACCTTTGTAGATATTACACCTGTTGCATATATATTTAAAAATGTTATTCTGAGAAGGGGCCCATAGGTTTTATCAAATTGCCAAAGGAGTTTGAGACACAGAAAAGGTTAAGAACCTCTTCCCTAGAAGGATGTAAGGGCTTTGAAGATAAGGGCTATCTTTCTTCTGTGTTTGTATTCACATCACTAAGTATAGAGTCTGTTATATAATAAGTACTTAATAAATGTTAGTTGGTTGACATACCACAGTTTGCTTTGTTACTCTTTAGTTTATGGGAATCCCCTTTGTTTCCACCGTTTTGTTAACAAAAAAATGCTATAGTAATGGGGGACTGGCCAGTGATCTCTCTGAAGAACTTTGGAATTGATTGCATTATATGGGAGATGCTGGCAAAAGACTGCCCAGCACTGCGTGCCTGCATCAAAGATGCTGCTATGCACTATGAGTAAATCAGAATTGCAGTAGCTCAAAAGAAATGTGAAATGCAAAAATTTAGAAATGTCTCCACTCCATATGTTCATATGAACTATTTGTGTCCACCCTGTGGTAGACCATTCTGAGTTTGTATTGGTCTGATCAGCCATAACTGGACACCTTGTACTTTGACCCCAACATGATGATGTTATTTTGGTCCCCTTTGAGAACAAAGGACAACAACCAGCTAAGTTCTAGGTACTGTGCTAAGTTCTGGGGTTATAAAGAAAGGCAAAACACAGCTCTCCAATCAGAGAGGAGGCCAAATGTAGTGATGTCAATCAAGACTGGAGTTAGCAGCATGGCGGTAAGTTTAGATGTGATAAGCTTATCCTGGAATGGACATCTTGTTCCATGGAGTCGAAACCAGGCACCCTTCAGGGTAGGTGCTATGAAGATCCCCAATTTACAGTTGAGGAAACTGAGTCAGACAGAGGTTAAATGACTCATCCAGGGTCACACAAAGAGTAAGTGTCTAAGGCCAGATTTTAACTCTGATCTTCTGATTCCAAGCCTAGAACTCTATCCACTGCATTACCTAGCTATTTAGAAACATGGGAAGACATATAAAATAATGTACAAATGAGAAAAATACCATATACACTGATAAACAACAACATGAACAGAAAGAATAAAACAAAACTAAATGAAGCATACTTACAAAGACCAAGCTTGGCCCAGGAGAAGAGAAAATGCACTTCCCTCTTTTTATTGCAGAGGCGGAGGACAGTGGGTGAGGAATATTATATACATTGTCAGATGTGGCTCACATGTTGGTATGTTTTGCTGTACTGGTTTTTTTCTTTAATTTTTTTTTGTTACAAAGGAATCCTACTAGATAAGGAAAAGAATATGATTTTTCAAAAAAGTATCAATTAACAAAATTAAGGATTTCTCCCTATTGTTATGAAAGACCTTTTCTATTTACTAATTAATTTTCTATGATGCTATCCTTTGTATTTTTTTTTCCTTTTAGGGTTCATCTTCTTATATTTGTCCTGACTGGTCAGTTGAGGTAATACTGGATCCCAGCTATGTTGGCCTGTGTCCCAGCTTGGTGTCATCTCCAAGTTTAATATTTGTGCCTTCTTCTAAGTCATGATAACAATGGTTTTTAAATTTTTATTTTTTATTCTTAATTTAAACACTAAAAAAAGAACATTTTAATACATGCAGCAAGACAGATAAAAGAGGATTCTGGACTGGGTCCCCCAAATCATGCCTCCATCCCTGAGGCATAACAAGGTTGTATCTTCCAACCCTTCACTTTAAATGGAAGAACACAAAGCAAGGCCCATATCCAGAGGGTCATATGATAGCCTCAGATGGGACAGGATCTAAAGCCTCTCCCCTGAGGGCATTATCTCTTATTAGATGCTGACAGCAAAGGTGTCAGAGGTACAGAAGGGAGAAAAAGGAGGTGGAAAGGCTGAGTGCCACAGATGCAATTCTATAATCTCAGTCAGTCAAAGAGGCTGTTGTCTGCCATGTAGTAAGCAGATCAGAACCAGTTATAGAATATCTATACATGCTCCAAAGTCTTTCCAAGACACTTCCATTAAATGTCATCAGGGACTTTCTCAGAAGCAGGTTCCTCAGGTTCTTCCATTTGGGGAATTTCATGAGCCAATCATGTTTATAAACAAGGTTAGATCTCAATGGAACCATGGACCCCATACCCCAGTTCTGCCTTATGACCCCAATGCTTAATTACAGGCAGCTGTATCTTTGCACAGGGTATGATTTATTGAATATTTTTTAAATGTACAAAAATTACCCTTGTTTTCTATGTCTGGGTCTCCTGGTTTGTAAATGATAGGCAGGGCTTCTAGAGGAAGAAACCCAGATGTGAACTTCTTCATTCCCAGGGCTCCCATTTAGCCACAATCATGGCGGAAAATGCCTCAATTCTGTTTTTATATTTGAGTGGAAGAAAGGATGAAGAACAGAACATTAAGGAGAGGAAGCAAGAGGAAGAAAGGGAAAGGTCCCAGGTATAATGGACTCAGCCCTAGTGTGTACTTCATAGTAAGCAGGCTTAGGCATATCTCCAGTCAGAAGTGACACCCTGTTAGCCAATAGGAGAGGTCCTGATCCTGGCAGTGTATCCTCCACGTCATCCTGGGAAAATCAGAGTAGAAAGAAGTCAATGTTGATTTTTTCCCTTTTCCTACTCTCCACCAACAGCCACATCAACATTTTATAAGAAGCCAGTGTATAGTTGCCTCCTGAACCTACTTTGTTCACTGTGTATTTTTGTCCTTTTTACCTCGCTTTAAGCTTATTTCAAATTCATGGTTGGCTACCCCTTTACTTCAGACTACTTGCTCCAACCTATATTCTCCTCCTCATCATATCCCTCTGAAGAGGGAGCTACCCTTTCTATCACACTACATTCCTTTATGACTCAATTGAAACACTAGTAAAATTCTTTGCTTCCTACTCCTTCCTCCTACATGCATTGGAAGCAGTTTCCTGCTCTAATAAAGTAACTCTTCTTCCCAGGGTAGAAGATGAATTCTCTCCAGAGCAGAACCTCTAAGTCAGCGGTTCTCAACCTTCCTAATGCCGTGACCCTTTAATACTCGTATGTGGGTATATCTGCATGTGGGCGGACCCGCCTGGAGACAGATAGAGGAGCCGTGTCTTGGTTCCTAAGACCATCTGAAATAAGTGTTTTCCCATGGTCTTAGGCGACCCCTGTGACCCCTGTGAAAGGGTCATTTGACCCCCAAAGGAGTCGCGACCCACAGGTTGAGAACCACTTCTCTAAGTCACTAGCAGGGTCCCCTTTGAGCCTCAGATCCTTAGCATTATCCAGTGCTATGGCTCTTTCATTCCTGCTGCCTCTTCCTCTCTCAGCTCTCTCTTGTGAGTGGAGATGAAGGAGGTTGGTTCCTCAGCATCCTTCTCACCAGTTGGCTATTCCTCCAGAACTCAACACGATCTTCTTGACACAAAGAATGCTGGGAAAGATGTAGTTACTCAACAGTTCTGAAGGAGACAAAAGATAAATTTCTTGTCTGACAGGTTAGAGTGCAGCCCTAAATGCTCAGACAGAAACTACCTCTTTCAACTGGAAGTGGAGAAGCTGGGAATGGGCTGTGTATTCCCAGTGTTTAGGGGCCCTTCCTTACTCTATATCCCCACTCACCCTGGCTGGAATCTTTATTGTGTACTGATAATCCTGAGTTCACAACTCTGGCTGCTGGACCTATACTAGGTGAGTTTGGATTTAGGATGTTTCTTCTCACATTCCTTCTTTGGTAAAGATACCAAAAGCTGCCTAGAAGCTTGGGAATGTGAGAGGTGGGAGCAGATGGTGGACTTCCAAGAAGAATAAGCCCAGGAGGGGCAAGCACATGAAACTACACTTAAACTCCAGCCTAGGGAAGAATCCCCAGCCAGAAAGCTCTCTGAACAGCCTAGAAACCTTAGGTAAAAAGAAGGGGATTAAGGTGAAGGGCTGAGAATCAAAACTCTGTGACTAGCTTTGAGCCAAAGCAGAATCTTGGGGGGAGGGGGGGCGGGAACAAGCAATAAACATAGAATGAGGCTAGGGGGAGGCAGCTCAGCTTTTCAGAAACCTCAGCCCTCAATCTTTTCCTGCCTGAAACATTTCTCTAGGGAATTTCTAGAGGTAGAAATGAGAAGGGAGGCAGAATTTTCTCAGGAGATCCCAGGGAAGCATCTGTACCAGAACAGTTCATGTGGCAGAGGTTTTTGGAGTGACTTTTGTCATCCTTGCACCAATAGTGGCTGTTGATCTGGAAGAGGCCATAGTTTGTGCTGCCATCAGCATTTTCAGATTTCTTCTTTGTATTGAATTGGCTTTCCCTATATGTTAAGCACATTCTTTAGATTGAAGAGTGTCAGGATCCAGAGAGGGCCCCATTGAGAGAGCAAGGAGGAAAAGAAAAGGAGAAATGTGAAAAGAAGAGATGGAGAAAAGAACCCAAGCATTAAAACGGTATCAAGAAAGGAGATAGAAGGAGCAGCTAGGTGGCACAGAGAATGGAGCACTGGCCCTGGAGTCAGGAGGACCTGAGTTCAAATGCGGCTTCTGACACTTAACACTTACTAGCTGTTTGACCTTGGGGAAGTCACTTAATCCCAAAGGCCCTGCCTTCCCTCCTCAAAAGAAAAAAAAAGAAAAAGAAAAAAGAAAGGAGATAGAAAAGAGAAGGCATAGTTTTGGAAAGCCATGAGGGAGGAAGAAAACAGGGGAAGTCACTTACAGTCACCTAGGCTAATGCCGGCATACCCGTCCATCTCTGCTTCATGCATCTCTTGGGCCAGTTCACAACGTTTGAAAATTTTGGTCTGATTTGTCACAATGAGGCAGCTGATAAAGGAGAGAAATAGAATCTTCTTCATCTTCAGAAGGGTGAGGAATGTAATTTAAGTAGGTTGGTCAGTAGTTCTCAAAGACTCACAAACCTCCTGCTACAGGTAACTCAAAGACTGAACAGCCTAGAGGGAAGAGACCAAAACACCATGATCTAGGTTGGAGAAGCCCCTCCCTCCCATTTGGCCATCTCTATGCTTACTTTACCCAAGCATGCTCTGCAATAATATCTAACTAGAGAGGATTTTTGGTCATGAGTTAGAGATCAGAATTGGTGCTGAGTGTGCAGGTGGTATCTTTTAGCCTCGGTCTCACCTGGGAGATCTGGATGATTCTCCAGGGATCTAGAAATCCAGGTGGTTTCTGGGACAGGGGATGGTCAAGATCTACTTTTCACTTTTTCAACATTTTACATCCTCCAACTTCCCAACCAGTGACTTAGAATTGCCATTCCTTTCCTTCTCTTCTTTCAAGAAAGACCTAGGCAGAAAGTGACCCCTCTCTTCCGTGGTATGTGGGCGGTTACTTTGATCCCTAGGCCAGCAGACATCCAGAGATTTAGAGATCTATAGGATGGGTATCTTTTTTTCTTTTTTTTACAAAGACTTTATGTTTATTAGAATTGTTATTTTGACAATTTCTGTACACTATTCAGAAGTTCCCCGATTTGTGTGAAAACATACTTCCTTGTTTATACTTAGTTTAAAAAGGAATATAACTATTTACTAAAGTAACACTTTCAGTGATGTACAGTTATTTTTTGTAATTTGTAACTTCGTATCACATTCTGTTATTTTACCTACTGGTCAGAAACATATTTTTGTATCAAAATATTAAGACAATAATCACAACATAATAACAATCCTGAAATAGGATGGGTATCTTTGAGGGACACCCAGAGACTCCCTCCTACTAGGCAGTGAGCATTGGCCTTGCTGACTGGAGATACCTGGGTTTGGATTTTGTCTCTGATATTTAGTACATATATTACTATGGGCAACTCACTTAATTCATATTCAAAATGAGGATGAATAAAAGTTCCAACGCAGGGATTCTTAACTTTTTTGTATGTCATAGATCACCTTTGACAGTTTGGTGAAGCCTATGGATATTCTCTCAAAATATGATTTTTTTCTTCAAATATTTTATTTTTTCCTATCACATGTAAAAAGTTTTAAACATTCATTTTTAAAAATTTTGAGTTCCAAATTTTATCTTTCCCTTCTCCGCTTCCCCCTCATTAAAAAGGCAAGTACTTTGATGCAGGTCATCCTTGCGTAGTCATGCAAACCACAGAATAATGTTTTTAAAAATTTATTTATTTGTTTATTTTTGCTTTTTAGAGGGGGGAAGGCAGGGCAGTTGGGGTTAAGTGACTTGCCCAAGGTCACACAGCTAGTAAGTGTTAAGTGTCTGAGGCCGAATTTGAACTCAGGTCCTCCTGACTCCAAGGCTGGTGATCTATTCACTGCACCACCTAGCCTCCCTGGAATAATGTTTTTAAATGCACAAAATAACATACATAGAATTACAAGGAAATAAATTACTTTATAGTGAAATGTAATTATTAAAATATAAAAAAAATCCAAGTTCATAGACCCCAGGTAAAGAGTTGTTGTTTGGTCATGTCAGTCATGTCTGACTTTTCATGGAGTTTTCTTGGCAAAGATACTGAAGTGGTTTGCCATTTCCTTCTTCATCTCATTTTATGGATGAGGAAACTGAGGTAAACAAGGTTAAGTGATTTTCCCTGGGTCACAGAGCTAGTAACCAGACTGTGACCTAAAGTCTTCCCCTTGCTCAGAATCCTGACCCCACCTCCTTCCAAGCAATCATTCTGGACATTGAATGCTGATAGCTGAATGAAGAAAACTGAGACCCAGGATCTACCCTACCCATCACTACTCTTCAGTCTACTGGGGGAAGATGCTAAGTTCGCAAATAATTCAAGCATTCACCATCCTGTCATCCTGTATCAAGCTGCTTTGACTGCCTTCCTGTCTGTGTGACCATCCCTAGAACAGAGTTATCTTCCGAAATTCAACCCTGCTTCAGTTTGGGGGCGTGTCTTTCTCCTATGTCCTCAGGACCATACCTTCAGGATCCCAGTTGTCTTCCTCTCTTTCCAGATAGTCCAGCACCAGCAGATAAGTGCTGGATTTGGAGTCCAAGGAACTGAGTTTAAATCCTGCCTCTGCTGCATATTACTTTTGAGACCTTAGTGACTTAACTGGATCTTATTATAAAATGAGGGGGTTGGACTAGATGGTTTTCAAGGTCCTTTCTGACTTTAGACCTATGATAAATACTGTGTTAGGAAGCAGGCCATTCCCATCTGGCTTCCACCCCCCCTTCCCCAACTTTTGTTGTTCAATCTTGTATGATTCTTTGTGATCCCTTTTGGAGTTTTCTTGGCAAAGATAGGACAACCTGATCTTTCTGCCTATGAAATTCACTCCTCAAGGGATGCTAAGGATGGGAAAACATAACAGCAAAAATTCAATTAAAATCTGTCTTTCCATACCATACCCTCTTCCTGTTACCTACCCCCTCTAATCTTTCTCCATCCTACAGGTCCCACCAGAGTGTGATGGAAGACTAGAGTGTTTCAAAGAAGGCATTTCCTTCAAAGATAATCTGGAAGTTACAGCATGGGCTACATCTTAACTCAGAATTTATACCCAGAGTCTTTCCAGACTACAGCTCTCCCTAGTCCAAGAGTAAAAGCATTAAAGTATCTTGGCCTTCTGGAACTCCCAGAGACTCTATGACATCACTCTTGGAGAAACTTACTTTTAAACTTGGGTAGTTGTTGAACCTGAATCTAATTCTGAAGCATTAATTAGAAAGATACAACAGGTGAAAGATGAAAATGACCAAGGAAACAAAGGTTTGAACTTCGGAGCTATGGATTTGTGAAGCAATGCATGTCAATTGCCTAACAAATCATTCCAGACCTTCCTCAGCTTTGGCACTGGACCCCAGTACAGAGGGAGACAGATTTTTATGCATTGAAAACAATCTAATCAGACCAATTAATTAAAAGAAAACAGTTAACCAGGATACAACATTAGGTAATCTGATTTCTATCTAGAGAAAAAATTAGGGATTTTCCAAGTTGGAAGGGGAGAGCAAACAGGTGCAGTTCCTTGAAATCAGAAAAAGAAGTGTCCTACTCTCCTCAAGTGTCTATATACAGTCAATGGAACATGGAAATAATAACCAGTTAACCAGCACAAGATCAGTTTTCAGAGAAGACCTATGGATTGTTTGAGATATATAATTGTAAGAAAACTCCTTACATAAATCTTCAGATCTGACTCGGTTTCTTGTCAGTATTACCAAGGTTTTTAGTGGAGGGTCTCTAAGTAGCTTCCCAGGCAAGCAAGGCTAGGTTCAAACAACGAAATGAAGTCCTTTCACTTTGAGTAGAGTTTTCTCACAAGATAAAATTTAGACTAGACCCATAATTGAATAAAAAGGGAACTGAGCTAACTCCAGAATTGAGTCAGAAGATGGAGTCACTGTGGTTTATTCAATTCTCACAATAAACCACTAGCTGCTTCAATTTGCTCACAGGTGTGTGCAGATGAGTGGCTGAACACCAATGGTTGCAACACAACTTCACAATACAGACTTTTACAAAATAATGCTCACAAGCTGATCATGGACAGTTGAATTCAGTTTTTAAAAAAGCAGAAATTTAACACAGATCTGGGGAACTATGGCACCCCAGTTCTACCCCTGACCTCATAATCTAATTCAACAAGCATTTGTCTACTATGTGCAAATCCTAGAAACTCAAAGAGAAAAATAAAATAATCATTGCTCTCAAGAAGGTTACATGTAAATACAAAGTAGATACAGAGTAAATTCTAGAAGGGAGAGCACAGTCAAAATACAGAGAGTATCAAGAAAAGTCCAGTGTAGCGGGTGATACCTGAGATGAATTTTATTTTATTTTTAAAATTTTTTTTATTTACTCATTTACTTTTAATTTACAAGATTCAGTCCCACAATCCCTTGGGTTTCAGATTTTCTCCCCTCCCTTCCCACCCCCCCCATGGTGGCGTGCAGTCATGTATAGAATCTGCAAATACTTTCACATCGTACAATAGTTTGGTTATATAGAAGGGTTGTAACCAATGAGTGATCACTGGGAAAAGAAAAAAAAAAGAAGCAAAACCAGACATGAAAGAGAACAAAAGCGTGTTTTGCTTCAGTCTCCATTTAAACTATAGTCTTTCTATATCTTTCTCTGAGTTTAGATATCTCCTTCCATCCTGAGGCTTGTAGAGTTGTCTTTAGCTGTGCGTTGTTGAGGATAGTCCAGTTTATCAAGGTTGGTCTTCATATGTACGATGTGTCTG
>JAQQSU010004683.1:0-14013 GCA_028627135.1 Pseudochirops cupreus
CAATCTTCATGTTTATTGGAAGCCCCTGGTTGGGGAGCTCTGGCTGCGCTCTCCTCCTCCCTCTCTCTCCCATGATCTTTCTTTTCCCCAAAGAGGGAATCTAGGGTTTGGTTGCTGTTCTTACTTTGCTTCTTATGCTTATTCTTACTCATGGTTGTTCAGACCATGATTTTTTTTTAAATCTCTGTAGGGCTCTGCTTCCAGAAGGGAAAGCTCTGTCCCAAATCGCTGGGGTCCTCCCAGCTGCCGTAGCTCTCAGGAAGGTGCTGGGACCCTTCCTACTTACTTCCAGCTCACTGGATAATGAATACTCTAAGACTGAGGCCCAAGATGGCGATCTGGATCCAGGCCGCTCAACGTGAGAGCACTGGCCTGAGCACAATTGCTTAGTCCCCCTGCTGTCTGCAGGACACGGGCAGGAAGCTACAAAGCAGAGGCGGGTGCAAAACCTCTGCCTTTGGCTTTTTTGCTCTGTAGGCCTTTTTGGCCGGACTGCTTTACTCTCCTAATTTCGCAGGGGCCACTGACCTAGTTCTGAATGCTGCTTGCAGCTGCTGCTAATCCACTCACCAGAGAGGCTCCTCTGCTCCTCCCATCCAGCTGCCCCCGGAGCACAGCCGCGGCTTCAGGCCAGGCTGGTTTTAGTTCGCAGTGCTGATATGGTTCCTCGTAGCCAAGCTGACTTTAGTGGGAAGTATCTTTGTGTGCGTTTTGGAGTTCCAGGATTGGTTTAGAGTCCTATTTTATGGGTATTTTGGGGTGGCTATGTGAGAGCTGCGATATGTTGCTGCTGCTACGCCGCCATCTTGGCTCCGCCCCCAATTCTGCTCATTTTTGGCAATCAAGTCCAAATGATTATTTTAATATACTCAGATTAATTATAGGGATACTTACTATCAAAGTGTTAAACAATTTTTGTTTTCTAACTAATGTTTCTATAGTCACCAATATTAATTGATTTGTGTACCTCAGGGTAGCCCATTAGTTTGCGTGAATCTTCTGTATTATGTTAACATGAGGACTAGAGTAATTAATTACCAATTTGAAGCATCAAATTGTAGAGATTTTACCTTTAAGTAAAGTTTATGAAGGTCTCTTAATTTTCTCTAAGTAGCCTATCAACGTGTTTTATACCAGGCTACTTGGGAAATGGGCAGGGGGTGGGGCAGCTAGGGGGTGCGGTGGCCAGAGTGCTGGGCCTAGAATTGGTAGCAAAACCTGCTTTCAAATGTGGCCTCAGACACTTAACTCTCTGGGTGACCCTGGGGAAATTACCTAACTCTGTTTGCCTCAGTTTCCTTATCAGTAAAATGAGCCAGAGAAGGAAATGGCAAACCACTCCAGTATCTTTGCCAAGAAAATCCCAGGTGGGGTCACAAAGAGTTTGTCACACCTGAAACCACTGAATGACTTGAAAAATGGGAGGTGGTAAATTCTCATTAAAAAGACTGATTTGTTGACCCTTTTTTTTTTCAAAGCTTGTTTGCTTTTGTCAACCTTATATAGAACTTGGTGAACCTACCAACTTTGTATTCCCATTTTTAGGAGATAATTTTGATTTTGAGTTAGATACTAAAGGCTTCCATTTCTTTTCATTATTTCATTTGACTCAAGCTCATTAGATCTGCCTGTTTCTAAGGAGAACTGGTACTAAATGGTTATATGGCTGAATTTAGCTGTTATTCCTTAACAGGTTTGAAATGTTAGTTATATAAAATCATACTGATTCTGTTTTCCCAGCTTTGATCACCTACAGTTTTGGCAGATTTCGTAACAGCCACCCAGAGATTCTTTGTGTGCCTGTCTACATAGAATTAATTTCTTAAAATTAATTTTGTATTATGAATATTAGTTTAAGTCAGTTAATATGGCATAACATTTTTGTGTGGGTAATTAGACCAGGTACTTTTGTTACGTACCTTTAATGTAGTAGGGGACGCTTCCCATTTGAACAAAATGATACTGATATTGCTCAACCATTCTGAAAAAGGTAGTATTAAAATTTGCAATCTTTTGGAAGAGAGTATGTAAACAGTAACAACTGCTGTGGATTAGGGACAGTAATAAAGGAAGGTGTATAACGTGCCAGGTAAGTGAGCATTAGGAAGGTGCCTTTGAGGTTCTTGGCAACAGTGCAGGTACATCCTGTCAGACTATGTTCAGTACTGATGGGGGGTAGAAGAGGCGTACTAGTGTACCCAATGATCACTGCAGAGTCTGACTTGTTTTGTTTCCTCTGAGGCATCCTTCCACCCAGGTACTATAAAATGGTATCTCTGTGTAGAATAGGGGAAAAAAAGTTTTAAAACCCCTCAGTGGGTTGGATGAATTCAGTTATCTTTATGTTTATGATGCTGAGATCTACTTACCCAGGCCTAACCTCTCACCTAATCTCCAGCCTTAATTCTCCTGCTGCCTTTTGAATATCTTAAATTGAGTGTCCTGGAGACATCATACACCCCACATGCCTGACACTGAACCTTTCTTTCCCTTTGAGGCCCTTTCCCTCTTCCTGTCTTTTCTGTTACCGAAGAGGGCAACAAGGTTCTCAACCTAGATGTCATCCTGGACCTCTCACTCTAACTTTCCATGTCTGGTCTGTTGCTAAGTTCTGTTAATTTTGCTTTCAGAACATCTTTCTTATGTAACCCCTTCTCTCTGACAGTGCCACCATTCTGGTATAGGCCCTCATTACCTTATGCCTGGACTTTTGCAGTAGCGTGACAATTGGTCTTCCCTGTCTCCAGTCTTTACTGATTCAAGTCCATCCTCTAATTAGGTGTCGTATTAATCTTTCTAAATCACAGGTCTGATCATATGACCTTCCCCCCAATCCCCACACGGCATGCCGTTTGTTAAACTCCACTGATGTCCCTGTCACTTGCATGATCACGTATAAACCATGTTTAGCGTTCTCATCCTTTCCTGCCTTTCCAGTCTTCTTATCCCGTAGTCGTTCCCCTGTGCTCTGAGTCCAGTGGCACTGGCCTTCTTTACCTTCCTCACATAAGCTGCACCATTTCCTGACTCCAACTTTTTCAGTCCCTCCTTATCTCCTCCTCTTAGCCTCCTTGACTTGCTTCACTTTTCAGCTAAAGTACCTTATGTAATAAGCCTTTCTCGGTCCTCCTTAGTCTTAATGTCTTTCATCTATTGATCTTCTCCACTTTATTCTCTGCTGTGTATTTTTCATACATGGTTGTCTTCGTATTGTCTCTTAGTTAGACCGAACTTCTGGAAAACAGATATTTTTTTTCCCATTCCTTATATCCTCAGCACTTAGCACAGAGACTTAATAAATGCTTTTGGGTTAGTTGCAAGGGATAGATCTGAAATAATTTAATCAGAGTGGTATTATAAGCAAATCAGGATTAAGGTGAAAGAAGTCTAGAATAGAGGGAAAAGGAGCTGAGAGAATTGAAGACTTGGAGATGCAAACCAAGAGACCCAGTTCCTTAGCTACTGCCACCATCATGGGACTTCCTGGGGGTGGTGCGGAGTAGGGAAGCACCCCTCACCTACAGTGAAAGTGAAAACCAAGATCACTAGAGGTACATTGTGACCACATTGGCCTTCCTCTTATTCCAGGTGAGGTCCTTCCTGGCCTTACCTCACCTACATCTTTTCCAAGACTAGACTTCGTCTCTTCCCAGTTTCTCCTCTGCCTCTTCCTTGGCCCAGCTGCAAAATTTTAGCGTTAGGATTATTATCTCTAGAAATCTCATCAGTGGATGTTGTAGAGGAGTTTTCTTTATCTTTTTTTCTTAACCTCTAGCTGTGAAGCTCAAGACTATATTGAATTCATTTTTTAAAAAAATCAAAGCTTTAAAATATAGACATCCCACTACCAATTATTATTTCCAACTGCTTTTGCTAAATAGTTTTTAGAAACATGTTTCCTACTATATAGCGTTTTTACAAAGATTCTCAAGTGCTGAGTAGGTAGCTCTCTATCCATTATGATAAGCTGCCTTAGCAGCAACATTCTTTTTTAAAAAAATATTCTTAATAATAGTAACATTCATAAGAATGCTGTAAGGGTTGCAAAGGACTTTACATATCAGAAATCAGAGGCGCATATACTTTCAGTGACTTGCCCAGGACCACATAGTTACTAAGTGTCTAAAGCAGAACTTGGACTTGAGTTTCCCTGACTTCAGGTCCAACCTCCTGTCCATTATGCTCCTTTACTTACTACTTTAGCTTCTTTCTGTGATGAACCATAAGACCTCTGATGTTTGCTTTTATATCTAGATGCTATTGGGTTGTTACAGATTCACAGTAGGAAAGCAGTTGGTTTGGTAGAAGAAAGATGGGAATACTCCCATCAGAAATGGATCATTGTGGAAAAATCGGAACACTAATGCATTGTTCGTGGAGCTGTGAACTGGCACAACCATTCTGGAGAGCAATCTGGAACTATGCCCAAAGGGCTATAAATAATTACATACCCTTTGACCCAGTAACACCACATCTGGGGTTGTACCCCAAAGAGATCATAGAAGTGGGAGGAAGATCCATATGTACAAAAATATTTATAGCATCTCTCTTTGTGGTGGCAAAAAACTGGAAATTAAGGGGATGCCCATCAATTGGGGAATGGCTAAACAAGTTGTGGTATATGAATGTAATGGAATACTATTGTGCTTATAAGAAATGCGGAGGAGATGGTCTTCATGTTTACCTGGAGGGGCTTATACAAACTGATGCTGAGTGAGAAGAGCAGAACCAGGAGAAACTTGTACACAGTCACAGACACATGGTATGTGTGACGACCACCTTTGATAGACCAGGCTCCTCTCAGCAATGCAAGGTTATAAGACAACTCTACAAGTCTCAGGATGGAAGGAGATGTCTACATTCAGAGAAAGATCTAGAAAGAACAGAGTTTAAATGGGGACTGAAGCAATCTACCTGCTCTCTTTTCCATGTTTGCTTTTGTTTCTTCTTTCCCACTGTTCACTCCATTGGTTACAACCCGTCTGTACAACCAGACTAATGTCCAATGTGAAAGTATCTGCAGATCCTATACTTGATTGTATGCCACCATGGGGGTGGGGGGAGAAAATTTGAAACTCAAGGGACTGTGGAACTGAATCTTGTAAACTAAAAAGTAAATCAATAAACCAATTTTTTAAAAAAAGAAGAAAATAATTGAAATGTTACAGATAACTAAATAATTGTATTTTTGGACAAAACTGAAAATGTGACCATTAATATTCCTGTATTAAATGTTTGTTATAACTGAACAAAAAAAGGAAATGGATCATTACTGAGAACTCATGAAGTGTAATTGTCCTATAACAAAGCATCACTTTTGGAAAAAAAACCATGTATTTCTTGGCTTATGGGATAAAAAGGTCTTCGAATATAGGAAACAAATTGGGGAAAATGGGCAAGTAGAGGATTTAAAAATAGGCAAAGGACAAATAGCAAATTATATGAATTAGAGATTTTTGGGTTTTGTTTTGGGGAGAGAGAGAGAGAGTGTGTGTGTATTTCAGTGTCTCAGTAAGAGGATGGACCTACTACTTTATTGTTATAGAGTACTCCAAATGAGAACATGCCTTTCTTCTGCAAAAATCAGTGACTGTTGGACAGCTTTCAGTCTTGATGAGTCACTGCGGGGGCACTGAAAGGGTTAAATGAGTTGCCCAGTGTCACAGAGCCATGTGTGTTAGAGGCAGGACTGGAAATCAGATTTTCCAAATTCCAAGACCACTTCTCTACCACTTGCACCATGATGACTCAGGGGACCTAGATTTATTTCCCACCTGTAACATTTGTGGGTTGTATGATCATGGGCAAGTTGTTAACCAGTCTCTTAGATCCTATTTTCTGATCTCTCCAATAGAGATGTTAATGGTTTAGAGTTCAAGGCCTGAATTACAATCTTGAATAAATATCATAGACTTGTCAGGAAAACATTTTGCAAACCTTAATGGGCTATATAAGTGTAAGTTGTAATCTCATTGGTAGGTATTTTTCCCTCAGTAATAGATTGCCACAACCACATGCTTCTGACTTTTGTGTGATTTTTTCTGTCTGTGTCACCATTCAAAGTAGCAAAGGTCTTATAAGTCTTAGGTTTTAAAAACTATAACCCATGGGCTATTATTAAAGTTCTGGGTTCATGCAGATTAGTTTCAATAATTTCCCCACTTTTGATATTATACACCAGATAAACACCAACAAAAATGTCCCTTTGCAAAAGAGAATGGAAAAAGAAAACCACAAAGGCAGCTGTTAATCTCTCCTTCATACAACTTCCTTTTAAAGTGTATTTCAAATTTAACAGAGTAGTTTCAACACTGCCGTACTGGGCTTTGTCCCCCTCTGAGCTTTTTCGTGTTCTCTTCTGTGTATTTTTTTTTATGATTGCTTCTTTCTCTTCCTTTTTTAGTGTCTTGTTGTCACTAGCTCTCCTTTGTAACACATAAGTGTTGTCACAAGAAACAGATCCATGCATCAGCCCAGTTTGGAACTGTATATCTCAGCCTTTGCAATTAGTCTATCATATTTCTGACATGAAGTCGGAAGCGTGGTTTATTTTCAGCTTTTCAGCTCTTTTCCTTTTCAGTATTATAATTATTATGTGAATTACTTTCTTGGTTCTGTTTATTTCATTGTGTCAGTTCATACTAGTCTTCCCAGGTGTTTCTTAATCTGTCCCTTTAGTCATTTCTCGAGGCACATTAAGATTCCATTACATTTAATATATCTTTTGTTTAACCATTTCTCACCTGTTAGGTACCCACTCCCACTTTGTTTTCTTTTTCTCTTCTTTTTTTGGCTACAACAGCAACAACAAAAGTGTTATGAACTTTTTCACATATGGTTCCTTTCCCTCATTGTTCTCTTTGTTGTATAAGCTTAGTAATGGTATCTATCTGTTAAGCACCATCATAGTAATGATAAGGAGCATTTATGTAGTTCTTTAAGGATTCTAAAGCTCTTTACATATGTTATCTCATTTTCACATATGTTATCTCATATCACAACAACCCTTTGTGATGGGTGCTGTTATTTTTCCCCATTTTCAGATGAGGAGATTGAATCTGATAGATATTTGAATGATTGATTTGCCCCAGATTACATCGTAGGATTTGAACCCTGGTCTTCTTGATCCCATGTCCACCATTTTATCCATTGTACCACCTAGTTTCTCCAAGTCAGTCAGTAACATTTATAAAGCACCTCTATATGCCAGGCACACCTGCTAAATTTCAGGCTATGTGCTAAGTAATAGGGAGGACAGAAGATAAGCCTTACCCTCAAGGAAACCTCAGAGCTTTTTTATTGGCTTATCTCTTATTAGTTATTTAGTCAGAAGTTTGTCATTCTCCTTTTGAAAACTTATATTCATTAGCCACTTGATCTTTCAGGAAAGAGCTCTTGGTCCTATATATTTGTCATCCTTATGCCGTATAGCATTGAATCAAAGAATTCATCTTAGAATCTGATTTGAGAATATTTTACCTTAAGACAGCTGAATCTTTCCTCTCTTGTATTTTGAAATACCGTCTTTTCTTTATGCCAAGAACTCAGGATTGCTAGATTGGGAGAAAATTTTAATCAGGTACAAAGTGAGTGTTTTTATTTTGATTTATAAGTCTCCTCTTGTTGACCTTCATCCTTTCCCACCCCAGTTGTTTGACTTCAGTAGCTCTCATCAGATGATTGCATTGGCTTCCTCGCTAGTCTGCCCACCTCTAGTCTTTTATAAAATCCCTTTCACCCTGTCATGTTGATCTAATGCCTGTTCTGATTGTGTGACTCCACAGCTCAGAGGCCTTCATTGGTTCTCCATTGGCCTGTAGGATTAAGCTTGTATTCCTTACCCTGGATGAAGTTCTTGAGAATGTAATTGCAACCTTTCTTTGCCATTTTTTTTCTCTGTGCTGGGTCTTGGTCTTACCTTATGCTCCTGTCAACCTGGGCTGCTCATACCTCTTTCCTCTCTGTACTTGTACCCACATTGTTGCCTCTTCTCTATTGACATCTCTACTCATCTTTCAAAACCCAGCCCAAATGCAGCATTCATTAAAAACCTCTCAGACCTCCCTACCCTTAAGTTTGAAGTTTCCTATAAATTTGATTTGTGTCTATAAATAATACCAATCAGGTAAATTACCCTTAATTATAGTTATGTTTTGGTTTTTTTGCCTTTTGGCAATAATATATTCCAAAATCTCTTGATTATGGTAAAGTTGCTAGGTCTTATGTGTGATCCTGACTATAGTTCCTTGATACATTTTCTGCTTTCTGGCAGCTTGCGATATTTTTCTATGATGAGTGTCGTGACAAAGCATCAGGACAAACTCGATTCTAGGCAGCATGCCTTTTGTGTACTGTCGAGGACAATTCTTCCTCCTAATTTTCCTGAACAGTTTGTTTAGTGCTAAGCCAACAAATAGGAATTGCCCTTAAGATGAGAGTATTGTTGGGGTTTCCTGTTGTAGTCACATCTTCCTGGAGAGGTGATAATTTGGATGTTCCACCCAGTCACTATTGGCAGCAGCATCCTTATTTTCACCAAGGTCACAATTAAGCGTATCAGGCTATTTATTTTTTGTCTGGTGGTTTGGAGTTTTATTTATTTGGTTGGGTGTTCCTATCCCCTTTATATTTTCTAGACAAGCTTGTATAGCTCCCAGTGCTGTGAAAACGTGAAACAGTGTACTCTGACTGGTACCTAAAGAAGGGTTTGTTTGGTTTTTTTCACTTAGAGATGTATGGTCTTTGATTACAGGCAGTACTTCATGTATGACCATGTTTTCCAGATGGAAGTGTTGCCTTTTCAATAAGAAATTGAACTAAATAATTAGCATGTTTATTATTAGCGAGGCAAACATGATGCTTATTGTTTATACATTCCATCCTTCTAGTTGCCTTCTCCCATCTGGCTATCCTATCTGGCAGTCAAATGAAAACAGTTATTTATTGTGTCATTTGGCATAATGCCTTTCCAAATTTCAAAACCATCCATTGCTATTGGGAGCCCCAGAATTGTTGCACATTAGCATTCTAGCCTAGTAGCCTTGGGAATGGGCAATTTAAACTTGCAGTGGTCATTCGGGCTTGTTAATTTACTTTTTTAATAAGAATTCATGGAGAACCTACTCTGTATAGAATATTCTAAGCCTTCTGGAGAGGGAGCATTGGTCTTTCTCTTCCACTAAAGTCAAAGTAGCAGTAGTAGCATTTTTATTATCAGTAATATCTTCAGCCAAACCCTCCTACTTCTTTCCTAATACCACACCATCTGCTTGTCTCATTGAACTTAAGCTTAAGCTCTTAAGAGCCAGAAATGCTGTGTCAGGACCCATCATAGAGCATAAAATCCCAGTCCAGGTAGTTTGGTTGGTGAGTTGTTAAAGTACGGGCAGTGCTATCCTACTTTAATGTTTTGGCCACTGATATCAATGAAGAGGGAAGGCAGAAGATGGGATTCAAAAGCAATCTTAATCAGCTAGACTTCTTAAAGCACCTGCTGTCAACTATTGCACTGTGTTGGGAGTTCTCTTTTTTTCCTTCTTCCCCATGATTCTCCTGTACTGAGGATCTAGAGCTTATTATCAGTGCCCTTTCCAGTGCTGTGATGCCACATCCTGGGTCTCTTCTTATCTAGTGTTACTCAATAGAAGAGCCATCCAAAGCAGGACCACAGATTCCATTGCCTTATAGTCTTCTCAAGATACAGGTTTAAACAAGACACGTGGAGACACAGGATAGGGACTTGCTGATGGGTCCTCGGTTATCATAGTTGAACCTGTGACTTTTTCTCTTTTCACATGATTTAGGGCAGATTTTAAGTTCAAGAGGACTTTAGAAATCTAATTCAATTCACTCATTTTTACAGACAAATTCTTAGCAAAACTCTCCCTATTCTTAATCATCTATTTCCAACTTTTATTCTTTTATTCTTTTTTTGTTCAATATAAGTGTTCCACATTAAAGAGGGAACAACTCCATTGGGTGTCATTTATTGTGTTCTTATTGCTTTCCTCTTCACCTTACTGTATAGCTAAATCCTTTCAGTGCATACATCCTATAGACACTAGAAAGATCCAGATGAAAAATAGACAAACAGCCCCTTCTCTCTTAGCCCCCGTGGCTTTATAAAAATAACAGTTTATTTCGCAGCTCACACATAGCCACCTCAAATACCTATAAAATATGACTATAAACAAATTTTAGGACTCCAAAACTCACACAAAAATACAGAAAAACACATCTCCCACCAAAGGCAGCTTGGCATGAAGAGCTCATCGCAGCATGCTGGGAGCCGAAACCAAGCCAGCCTGGAACCGCAGCTTGGCCCGGGGTGGCCAGGACAAGCCACAGGTGGAGCCTTCAGGAGAGTGGATCAGCGGCAGCTGTGACAATTTCCAGAATTATCAAGCCATAAAAAACAAGGACTAAGTGGCGAACATTCTTGCTGAAAAAACCAGAACTGAAAAGAAAATTTGACACTCAAATACAAGAAGCATGAGAAGGTAAACATGAAAAAGAAATCATAAGGAACTTATCAAAGTTGAACTATTTACATGCCAACATGGAAAAACAATAATTGTAACTTTTGAAACTTTTCTCAGTATGAGGATAGGTGAAGGGAATACAAATGTATATATGTGTATACATACACATATGTCTATGTAGGAGGGTTTATATATATGTATGAACACGTATCTGAGTATGTGTATATGTGTGTACATAGAGGGCACAGGAGCAATTGAATAGGAAGGGACAATACTTGAAAAGGTGAAATTCTGAGGTGGGAGAGGATTAGAATGAGAGGAGACAGGGAGAGACAGAATGGGGTTAATCATATAGAAGAGGCTAGGGATAATTGTTACAATGGAGGGGAAGCACAGGAAGGCAAAAGGGAAAGGGTCAACCTTACTCATTGAATTTGGCTTAGGGAAGGAATGACAAACTCTAAACTGGGCATCTTGCCACACAAGAGAGTAGGGGGGATGGGGATGAGAGGTGGGATGACAGAGGAGAAGGCAGGTTGGGGGGAGGGTTGCTGGAAGTACAGTTCTGTAAAGGGACAGGGACAGGGTAGAGAATAGAACAAGGAGGGGCGGGATAGGAAAGAGGGACATATAATCAGTCTCTCACAGTATGTCCACTGTGGAGATGTTCTGTGTAATTACACATGTACAGCCTGTATTGAATTGCTTGTCCTTCCAGTAGGGGTAGGTGACAAGGGAGGAAGGGAAAGAATCTGGAATTGAAAGTTCTATAATCAAATGTTAAAAATATATATGTATACATACATATATATATATATATACATATATATATGTAATTATAATTATTATTATTGTTAACTACATGCAACTGGGAATTAAGATATACAGGCACTGGGGTAGGGAGACCCATCCTGCCCTGCCAGAAAGTCAGAGGGGCAATAGGGGAGGACATAGAGAGCAGATTGGGGGAGGCTCTATACAGTGAGATCGCTGTTTTGGGGTGGTGGGTAGGGGAAAGATGGGGAAAAAATTTGTCACTCAAAATATCGTGGAAATGAGTGATGTAAACAAAATTAATTAATTAATTAAAAAAAATAAATGAGATGATATGAAAAAAAATAACAGTTTATAACTTATATCTAATTATTCAATTTGGTATAGTAGATAGAGACCTTGACTTGGAATTAGAAAGACCTCAGTTTCTGACTTGTGCTTCTGACACCTGCTATCTGTGTGATCATAGACAAGTCTTTTAACTTTTTGGGCACCCCAACTCCCTAACACTAAGAATTACATAGGAATTGCTGGTTTGAATCATTGGAAGATGTTTGCCTACTGGATGTTCCCTACACAGATGAAATCACAGGTCCAGATCAAATGCAAGTAAAAGATTTTCCATTACAATAATGTGTTCATTAAACTGAGAAATGAACTGTGTATGTGTATGCTCAGACTTGAGAGTTTTATTTCTTATGTAACATGTTCATCTGCTTTTATCATTATGTTAGACTGGTGATCATTGTAGCGCTTACCTTTTTTTAAAGGCTGATCTCCCACTTTTTTCCCGAAGTCTAAGAGCATTTGGTAATTATTTTTCCCCAATTACATGTTAAAACAATTTGAAACCTTTTTTTTTCACATTTTGAGTTCCAAATTCTTTCCCTTCTTCCCTTCTTTCCCTCTACCACTTTGAGAAGGCAAGCAATTTGATATAGGTTATACATATGCAATCATGCAAAACACATTACCTACCACATTAGTCATGTTGTGAAAGAAATCACAGGCCAAAAATAAAGATAAAGAAAGGGTATGCTTTGATCTATATTCTGATTCCATCAGTTGTTTCTCTGGATATGTATAGCATTTTTCATCAAGTCATTCAGAATTATCTTAGGTCACTGTATTACTGAGAACAGCTAAGTCATTCACACATTCACAGTTTTTTATTATATAATATTAGTATTACTGTAGTCAGTGTTCTCCTGGTTCTGCTCACTTCACTTTGCATCAGTTCATGTAACTCTTCCAGGCTTTTCTGAGTGCATCCTGCTCATCATTTCTTATAGCACAATAGTATTCCATCACAATCATATACAACAGCTTATTCAGCCATTCCCCCATTGGTGGACATCCCCTCAGTTTCCAGTTCTTTGCCACCATTAAAAGTGCTGGCATAAATATTGTTGTACATATAGATCCTTTTCTATCCTGTTTTTGTTTTGTTTTGTTTTTTAATCTCTTTGGGATACAATTCTAGTAATGGTATTGCTTGGTCAAAGGGTGTGCATGGTTTTTAATAGACCAAATTACATTGTAGAATGGTTGAATCAGTGTATAACTTCACTAAAGTGCATTAAGTGTCTCGATTTTCCCATGTTCATTCCAACATTTGTCGTTTTCCTTTTCTGTCATATTAGCTCATTTGATAGGTGGGGTGATATAGCTCAGAGTTGTTTTAATTTGCATTTCTTTAATCAGTGATTTAGAGTATTTTTTTCATATGATTATAGATGGCTTTCCTTACTTCATCTGAAAACTGTCTGTTCCTATCCTTTGACCATTTGTCAGCTAAGGAATGGTTCTTGTTTTTATGAATTTGACTCAGTTCTCTATATGTTTGGGAAATGAGGTCTTCATCAGAGAAACATGCTGTAAATTTTTTTTGTCACAACTGGGATTACCAACTGTATTGACAGCCCCTTACCCCCTCCCCGTTTTATCTTTCATTCTGTCCATTGTAAAAATTAGTGTTTTGCTCCTGTCTTTTACCTCTCCCAGTCCTCTCTCCCTTTTATCACAACACTCCCCCTGCCCCCTCCAAATTTTCTCATCCCTTCCTTTCCTACTTTCCTCTGTGGTAAGATAAATTTCTATACCCAACAGAGTGTGTATGTTATTCCCTCTTTGAGCTATTTCCAGTGAGAGTAAGTTCACCCACTCTCCCCACCCCCCCCATCTTCCTCTCCATTTTAAAAGTGCTTTTGTGCCTCTTTTATGTGAGATAATTTATCCAATTTTAGCCTTCCCTTTCTCTTCCTCCCACTGTATTTCTCTTTCTCCTCCCTTAATTTTATTTTTAAAAATTTTTTAGATAATCATCCTATTATATTCAGCTCATGCCCATGCCCTCTGTCTATGTATACTCCTTCTAACTGCCCTAGTAATGAGAAAGTTTTTAGGAGTCAGAAATAGTATTTTCCCATGTAAAAATGTAAGCAGTTTAACCTTTTTGAAAACCTTATGATTTCTCTTTCCTGTTTACCTTTTCATGCTTCTCAAGTTTTGTATTTGAAAGTCGAAATTCAGCTCTGGTCTTTTCATCAGGCATGCTTGAAAGGCTTCTATTTTTTCCTTTGAAGGATTATATTCAGTTTTACTGGGTAGGTGATTCTTGGTTGTTAACCTAGCCCCTTTGCCATCTGGAATATCACATTCCAAGCCCTCCAGTCCTTTAATGTGGAAACTGCTAAATCTTACATTATTATCACTGTGGCTTCATGGTATTTGAATTGTTTCTTTCTGGCTCCTTCCA
>JAQQSU010004684.1:0-14013 GCA_028627135.1 Pseudochirops cupreus
TTCTATTCTGTTCTATCTATCATCTTCCTCTTCATGGCTTCTTTGAGAAGGACAACTACAATTTGTACCTCCACTTTCTTTCCTCTCACTCTCTTCTTAACTCTGCAATCTGCCTCAGTATTCAATTGAAACTGGTCTCTCTAGAGTTATCAGTGATCTCTTAATTATCCAATCTAATGACCTTTTTCAGACTTCATCCTTCTTGGCCTCCTTGGAGCCTTTGGCCCTATCAACCACCATCTTCTCTTGGATATTCTCTGTTCTCTAAGTTTTCATGACATTGCTCCCTCCTGATCCTCCACTTACCCTTCTGACTTCTTCTCAGTTTCCTTTGTTGGATCTTCATCCAATTTGTCTCAGAGGATTTGTCCCGGGCCTTCATCTCTTCTTCCTCTATATTGTTTCACTTGGTGACCTCATTAGCTCTCATGGATTCATTTATCATCTCCATGCAGATGATTCTCACGTCTGTTTATCTAATCTAATTCTCTTCTGACCTCTGGATTCACATCTCCAACTGTTTATTGGACATCTTCAACTGGATATTACAAAGACATTTATAAACTCAAAATGCCCCAAACAGAATTCATTATCTTTCTCCCCAAACTCTTCCCTTCTTCTGAATTTCTCTATTATTATTGAGGGCACTGCCATACCCCCAGTCAGCCAAGCTCACAACGCTGGCCTCATGCTTCACCTTCCACATTCCCTTATCTCACAGACAATTTGTTGCCAAGTCCTTTTCTCACACAATCTACCATCCTAGTATAGTGCCTCATCACCTCATTCCAGGACCCCTTCAACTGCCTCCTATTTGGTCTCCCCACCTTAAATGTCAACTCACTCCAGATTCCATAGGAAGCCCTCAATAAATGCTTGTTGACACTTAATAAAGCCTTACTGAATCAGGGTACCTACCCTCCAGGTGTCCAGTAGTTGAGTTTCCTGGGGGATTTTCCATCTACTGTTTATTCAGCCTGCTAAATGTTATTTTCAGTGAATGATTGGAAACCTAGCCACTTTGGAAGGAATATTAGATGTATAAAAATACAGATAGAGTAACAGAAATAAATCTTTCTCTCCCTCCCTCCCTCTCCATCTCTCTATCTCTGTCTCTCTCTCCCCCACCCTCCTTCTCTCTCTCTCTCCCTCCCTTTCTCTCTCTTTCTCTCTCTGCCCCCTCCGTTTTTCCCTCCCTCTCCCTCTTTTTTTTTAAAGGGGTCTGCCTGTGAAATGATTCAGGCTGGTATCCCTGCTGTGGTATTGAATTGTGGATGTGGCTTCCTTTGTTCTTGGTTGTGTTTAGTGATAACTCCAAAGAAGGGACCCAAGGGTCTCCAGGAAGGGGCGTCCATATATTATAACTGATTACCCTGCTTCTATTTTGGGCCTTGCTGTGAAAGAGGGAAGGCCCCAGGTAACTAATTCGATTTGTGAAGAGACCAAAGGCAGCTCTTTATGCTCTAACAGGCTGGTTAGAATAAACAGATCACATAGAATTATGGGTTAGCTTTTCTGAGAGAGGATTGTGTGCTAACCTCCATTTTAGCTCCCTCATTTCCTGGAGAACTCTGAACCATGGTGGGGTTGGCAGAGAACTCTGAACCAGAGTATCTTTCTGGACTTCTTTTATCCATCTGCAAAATGGGTATTGGAGCCAATGGCATCTCCTCTCTACCTCTCACCCCCATATCCAGTGATGTGCCAAGTCTTGTTGATTCTGCCTCCCCAACCTTTCTTACATCTGCCCTCTTCTTAGCACTCATATATCCATTATCTAAGTTCAGGTTTTTTTTTTATCAGTTCTTATCTAAACTGTTATAGTAGATCTCTATTCAAACTCCTGGCTTCTAGTTTCTCCTTTCTCTAGTACATGGTCCATACAATTGACTGATTGATATTCTTAAAGCACAGGTATGACCATTCCATTCCCCTGTTCAAGAAGACTCCATGGCTCCCAATTTCCTCTTTTTTACTTTTCCTGGCACATGACCTACACACACACACACACACACACACACACACACACACACACACACACACAAGCCCACAACTGGGCTACTTTCCATACCCTGAACTCAGATCTCCATATCTTGCCTTTCCATAGACTTCCTCCTATGCCTAGAGTACTCTCTGTTTACCCTGGCCTCTTGGAATCCCTGGCTTCCTTTAAAGGTATAGCCCAGGTGCTTCTTCTTATATGAGACCTTTCTGACTTTCCTCTTTGGTGTTCTCCTTCCTCATCCTCAAAAGATCGTAGCTATGCTTCCTTGTTCAAAAGCTGTGCCCTCTCAGTAGAATGTAATCTCCTTGAGGGAGATTGTTTTGTTTTTTCTCTTTTTATCCTGAGTGTCCAGCCTCTGAGTAACTGCCTAAGAAATATGTTTTTTTAACTGTTGGGCTAGATCAGAAACTAACTCTGTATATACAGTTGGATACGAGAGCAGCTAAAATAGACAGAACTCTGTGCTGTCTAGAAACTCGACCCCTCCAAGATATGTTTAAAAACCACCCTATAATAGCATTTAGAAATGGAACATACATTCCTCACTTTACAAATGAAGAAGCTCAATTGAGGACCAGAGAGAGTACGCAGTTTGCCCCAAGTCATAGAGGGTTAGAAGCAGGATTTGAACACAGGTCATTAATTTAGAGCTAGAAAACCCGTCTGGCACAATTAATTAGACTGAGAGAGAAACTGAGGCCCAGAGAGGTGAGATGATGTGTCCAAAGTAGCCCAGGTGATGACTGGCAAAGTTGGAATTTGAACCCATGGCTTTGACTTCACATTTAATGTTCTTTCCACTCGTCTATACCACCTCTCATTGATTTCATTTTATTGACTCTTGGGTCTAGTGATTCTTCTCTTGAAGAACATGAAAGATTCATCTATAGTAGATTCTCTAGGCAGTTAGGGGGTACCATAGTATGTAGAGTATAGGGCCTGGAGCCAGGAAGACCCAAGTTCAAATCCAGCCTCAGATATTTACTAACCGTGTGACCTTGGGCAAGTCACTTAGCCTCTATCTGCCTCAGTTTTCTCATCTATAAAATGGGGATGATAATGACATCCACCTCCCAGGGTTATTGTGAGGCTCAAAGGAGAAAATATTTAGAAAATACTTTAAAAAGCTTAAAGCACTACATAAATGATGACTATGGTGATGATGATGGTAATGAAGAAGAAGAAGGAGAAGAAGAAGAAGGAGAAGGAAGAAGAGGAGAAGGAGGAGAAGGAGGAGAAGAAGAAGAATCATCTATAGCTCTGTAGTGAGAGGATTTTTAATATGACCATCACAGCTTCAATTCCCAGGTGGATTAGTAGGATTCTGGTAAAGACAAGGGGAAGGCAGGCAAGCTCAGTTCACAAATTCTGTTGATCATCTGATTGGAATGAAGAGAAGGGAAGAGAAGGGAAGAGAAGAGAAGAGAAGAGAAGAGAAGAGAATACTTTGGCTTTCTCATAAATGGAGTGAAATCAAAACCCTCCAACAAAAATGTTGCTAGGACATCATTCCCCAAAGCCTTCAGCCCACCTCTAACCTTCATTTCTAGAATTTCTGTGGCTCATAATGTATCATCAAACAGTTGATCAGTAAGAGGGCAACTGATGTATTTACAGGTTTTTTTCTCACTTTCAAACTTTTTCTTCAAAAAGGAGGGAGGGAGATAAAGATGAATGACCTCCAAACTGTGTGTGATCAGAGAATATCTGATTCAGAAAGGAACTTAGAAAATGATCTAATTCCAGACCCTCTCAACCTAGGTGAATTTTAACTTCTAGAAAACAAGAAATACTTTTTTGTGTTCAGTATTTCCAGTACCTGGCACTTAGTAGGCTGCCAATAAATATTCGTTGAACTGAATTCTTCCTAGACATTGACTAGTCCTGTTTTCCTTGTTCATTCATTTCAGTCATGTCCATGTCCAACCCTTTGTGACCTCATTTGGGGTTTTCTTGGCAAGGATAGTGGAGTGGTCTGCCTTTTCCTTTTCTAGCTCATTTTACAGATGAAGAAACTGAGGCAAACGGGGTCAAGTGACTTGCATAGGATCACACAGCTACTAAGCATCTGAGACCAGACTTGAACTCGGGTCTTCCTGACTCCAGGCCTGGAGCTCATGTACCACTTAGCTACCCTGCTTTCTTAGAATCTAATTAGAGAGCCTCATAAATTGATGTCTATGGCTTGACTCTGGATTGTATATGGTAACTGTGGGCATCAGTAAATATAGTTCTGCTGGTCCAAGATCATCCTGTTTATCTTGTTCTTGTAACAGGGAGAGATTGCTTCACTGGGCCCACTTATTGCCAGAGATAGGGTCTTTGGGCTGGAGAGAGGTATGATCTTAGGGCTGGGGTCCAAGTACCCCATCAAAACCAGAAGTGACTGTGACTTGAGTGGCCCCAATCAGATAAAATATAGTAAGAAAATATTTTTTAAAAAATCAATAAAAATAAAAATTGGGGGGGTCTTGGTTTTTGTGGGGGGAGATCAGGGTTAAGTGACTTGCTCAGGGTTACATAGCTAATCTGAGGCTGAATTTGAACTCAGGTCCTCTTCATTCCAGGACCAGAGCCCTATCCAGTGTGCTACTGAGCTGCCACTACTTTGTGGTTTTCTAAGTCAATATGTGGTCCACAGGAATCTGAGTTGGACACCACTGTCTTAGCCTATAAGTTGCAAAGAAGATGCTTATGGACATTGGGAGACTGTGTTTCCTCACTGGGGAATTCTCTTGGTCAATGAAATCTCCACTCTGGTTAAAACAAACAAACAAACACCAAAGCCACCCAGATACCTCCCAGAGTGGTTGTGAGGACCAAGTGAGGTCACCTACTTTGCTTTGCTTGCAAACCTTATGGGATAATATGCCTGTCTGTATTGTTATTACATGTATCTTAAGCACAAAAAAACTGAATTGGAAATGTAAAGGGAGAAGAAATCACTCTTAGATGAAATGGAGCTGGGAGAATTTCATGAACACAGTGTCTTTTTGTGTAGGCCTTAAAGGATAGAGGAAATCTGGTCAGGAAGAAAAGTTGGACGTAAATTACATTTTTGAAAACAACAATGCAGAGACAATTAGGTGGTGTAGTGAATAGAGCTCCAGGTTTAGAATCAGGAAAAGCTGATTTCGAATTCAGCCTCAGATGTTTTCTAACTCAGTGACCCTGGGCAAGTCACAACCTCCTCTGTTTCTTCCTGCCTCAGTTTCCTCACCTGTAAAATGCAGGTAATAATAGCACTTACTTTGCCTGTTAGTTATGAGGATCAAGTGAAATATTTGTAAAATGCTTAGCTCGATGCTGGGCACATATTAGGTACTTAATAAAAGCTCGTTTCCTTCCAGGTTGATCCAAAGTCAGATGATCTGAGTAAAAATCTTGACTTTGTCACTGTGTGGTCATAGGGAGTTACTCCTGGCATAGACTTGGGCAAGTCAGTACTTAGCCTTTTGAGGTCTCGGTTTGAACTTGAATGAAGGAAACAAACATTTAGTAAGCTTCTACTGCATGCCACATGCTGTGCTAAGTGCCTTGCAAATATCTCATCTGATCCTTACAACACCCCTGGGAGATTTATTGAAGTCGTAAAACATCAACAACGATAAATAACCATAATTCAGATCCCATCCTGAGCAGGGAGGACGCGGCTAGGGAACGAAAGTACTGGTCAGTGAAATCGCCACTCTGGTTAAAAAACAAATCTGTCCTCAGATGCTTACCAGCACATTGCTTAACTCTGCTCCAGATTCCTCATCTGTAAAATGAAGGGATTGAATGAGATGACCACTGAGGGCCCTCCCAGCTGTCGGGGTCCCTATGGCCCCAGCATCTCTGGCTCTCAGTGTCTGCATCTATAAAATGAAGGGGCTGATGATTCCTGGAGGCTCGTCCACCTCTTATTCTAAGGCAGTGGTTCTCAACCTTCCTAATTCCGCCACCCTTTAATACTTGTATGTGGGAGTATCTGTGTGTGGGCTGACCTGCCCGGAGTAGGATGGAGAAGCCGTGTCTTGGTTCCTAAGACCATCGGAAATATGTGTTTTCCGATGGTCTTAGGTGACCCTTGTGAAAGGATTGTTCGACCCCCAAAGGGGTCACGACCCACAGGTTGAGAACTAGTGTTCTAAAGGTATCACAATCCCAATGTCTTTCTGCCTCAGTTTCTTCATTTGTTAAAGGAAGGGGTTGGACTGTGAGGACCCCTTATAGCTCTAAACCTATGATTTGCTCATCAGCTCCTAGGGAAATCTGAAAAATCTGAATTCTTCAGGACTCTTATTCTACCACAAGAGCTCACCCTTTTCCTGCCAACTTGCTGCCTTTTTATTTAACTTATTTCTGGGCAAAGCCCCACCCCCTAAGCTTGTCTCAGCAGTCTTGGGGCCCGTGGCTCACAATGAACCTCACCTCCATTGAGCAGGTTCAGTGTTCTCGCCTAGGACTTATGTGAGAAGCCGTCTAGCACCATATGCTGGGGGGCTTTACCAGATAAACAAGTCCTAATCCCTTCTGGGGCAGCATTTGATGAATATAAAATGCTTGGCTTTCTTCATAAGCTAACAAGTGTTGGTGGTGCTTTTCTTAATCCCCGAAAGTTTAGCGATAAAATAAAAAAAAAATTAAATCGATGTATACTCAACTTGACACTTTCGGTGCCGTGCTCTTAGATGTAGATCCTGGCGTTCACGTGGTAAGGAGAAAAATGTTGTGATACTATATTGATCAAGAAATCAGATTTATATATTTTTAAATCTTTTTCTCAAAAAAAAAAATTAAATCAGCTAAAAAACTTTAAAGCTAGAATTTGTCTTTAAGACCATGACATCCTAGGATCCGACTGATAAATGGTCAAAGGATATGAACAGGCAGTTTTCAGAAGAAGAAATAAAAGCCATCAATAGTCATATGAAAAATTGCTCTAAATCATTAATAATTAGAGAAATGTAAATTAAAGCAACTTGGTTGCACCACCTGACAGTCTTTATGACAGCGTGATAGAAAAGGAAAATGAGAAATGCTTTAGGGGATATGGGAAAGCAGGGACACTAATGCGTTGTTAGTGGAGTTGTGAACTGACCCAACCATTCTGAAGGGTCCTAGAACCAGAAGGCAAGTATAGGGATTATCTGTACCGATACACTCATTTCCAAATGAAGGAACTGAGGCCTGGGGAAGTTCATATAGATAGTAAGTGCTAGAGGCAGAATTTGAACCCAGATGGTTCTCTTTCCATTGGAATATTTCTTTGAAAAGAATGGGAACAAGAACTAGGCCTCCTTTATCCCTGTCTAGGAGGCTTTCTACAGCACTGATGCTGTCTCCTCAAAGAGGAGAGCAAAAGTCTTCCCTCTTATTTTTTTATAGAATCACAGAATCTCAGAGTGGAAAAAGATCTCAGTATTACCTACTCCTGAACAAGAACCCCTGATGCATCATGCCTGCCAGGTAGTCACCTAGCCATTGCATAAAAACCCCCTATGGAGGAAGAGGGAAGAAAGGAAAGAAGGAAGGAAGAAAGGAAGAAGAGAAGGAAAGAAGAAAGGAGGAAGGAAGGAAGGAAGAAAAGATGAAAGGATGGAAAGGAGGGAGGAAGAAAGGAATGAGAGAGGGAAAGAAGGAAGGAAAGAGGGAGAGAGAAAGATGAAAGAATTTCTTTCTTAGAAGGTAGTAGGGAAAGAGGAAGGAAAAAAGAAAAGAAAGAAAGTGGAAGGAAGGAGGAATGGAGGAAAGAGGGAGAGAGGGGATGGAGGGAGGATGGATTGAAAGAGAGAAGAAAGGGGGAGAAGATGGAAAGAAAGAAGTAAGGAAGAAATGAATGAGGGAGGGAGAAATAGGAGAGAGGGAAGAAGAGAGGAAGGAAAAAAGGGAAGAAGGAAGGAAAAAGGGAGAGATGTATAAAAAGGAAGGAGGAAAGGAGGGAATGAGTAAAGGAAGGAAAGAGAAGAAAGGAGGGAGGGAAGGAGGAAAGGAAGGAGACAAGGAAAGAGGAAAGAAAGAAAGGAAGCAAGAAAAGAAAGGAGTGAGGAAGGAAGGAAACAAATATTTATTAAGTACCTCTTATGTACCAGGCACTGTGCTAAGCACTTCACAGTTATAATCTCATTTGTTCCTTACAACCCTGGAAAGTAGAATATTATCCCCTTTTTTCCATTGAGGAGACTAAGGCAGATAAGTGACTTACCCAGGGTCACACAGCTTGTAGAAGTCTGAGGCTGGATCTGAACCCAGGTCTTCTTGACTGGAGGCCAAGCACTTTCTTCACTGCACCACTTAGACCAGTGGTTCTCAACCTTCCTAATGCTGTGACCCTTTAATACTCATATGTGGGCGTATCTGCATGTGGGCAGACCCACCTGGAGATGGATAGTGGAGCAGTGTCTCTGTTCCTAAGACCATAGGAAATATGTGTTTTCCGAGGGTTTTAGGTGACCCCTGTGACCCGTGTGAAAGGGTCGTTCGACCCCCAAAGGGTTGAGAACCACTGACTTAGGGTATAGTCCATGGCATCTGTAATTTGTTAGGAATTTTTTTCCTTATGTTTGTCCTGCTTCAATTTCCATCCATTGCTTTATTGTTCTGATCCCCCTCCCCGCCCCAAAAATTCAAGGTCACAGCAGTTAGCAAAGGACAGAGGTAGAATTTGAACCCAGATCTCCTGTCTCCCAAATCAAGCACTCTTACCACTGCACATAGCTTGTGCCCTACAAATGTGGATCAGTGGAAAGGCACCAGACTGTAGTGGGTAAATAGTTTTCCTCAGAGTCAGGATCTGGCCACGAGACTTGCCTCTGGCACCTACCGCTTAGGCCATCCTGGGCAATCCCAAAAGCTCGCAGGGCCCCAAGCAACTCATTAAACTATAAAGTTGAAGAATGGGTTAGAAGGAGTTTTCTTCTTGGGAATTCCCTGTACTACTGAAATAGCAGATGGAGAGAGAGAGGGAGACAGAGAGACAGAGATGAAGAGATGGAAAGAAAGAGACAGAGAGAGAGAGCTCACAGATCACATAGGCTATTTATTTAGTGATTCTATGATCATAATTTTAGAGGTGGAAAGGACTTTGTTGCTCCGTTGTTTTCAATTGTGTCCAACTCTTTGTGACCCATTTTTGAGGTTTTCTTGGCTAAGACACTGGAGTGCTTTGCCATTTTATTTTCCAGTTCATTTTACAGATAAGGAAACTGAGGTAAACAGGATTAAGTGACTTTCCCAGGGTGACCCAGTAAGTGTCTGAAGCCAGATTTGAACTCAGGAGATTTGTCTTCCAGATTCCAGGCCCGACACTATGCACTCTGGCGCCCTCTAGTGGCCCCTGGAAAGTGTCTTGGTGGTTACCTAATCCAATCTCCTCTTTTGTAGATTAGTAAACTGAGGCCCTGGGAGATGACATAATTCTGAAGCTCAGGATGCTAAACCTAGAACAGGAAGGGACCTTCTCTGGTCCAAATTCTCTCATTTTTATAGATGAGTAAACTGAGGCTCAAGGAGGTAAAGTTACTTATAGAATTATAGGACGAAATAGATCTACTGGCTTTTGTTTTGCTTTTGCTTCTTTTTTTCGTCCCTGGCTCTCAGCACAATGCTTGGCATAGTAGGTGTTTATAAAATGTTCGTTGACTGACTCATCAACTGGTTGATTTCGAAGCCACCTAGTCTAATCCTACTTATTTTACAGATTAACAAACTGAAACTGAAACAAACTGAAATGAGATAACTTGCCCAAGGACACATGTATTATGTAGCACTACATGTGGTTAAGTAGAGAAAGCTGCTTGGAGGAGGTGATTTTTGAGTTGAGATTTGCATTAAAGTAAAGGTCATTCATTCATTCAGAAAATGCTCTTGCACATTTGTTTTTGCAGACACTGAGGTGGGGGGGGGGGGTAGAGCAGGGTTATAGCTACTGTTTTAGTCCTTCCACTTGGGCCAGTAAAGGTAAAGTGAAACAGGTCCCTGAGACTCCAGCCCTGATAGCTTGAGTTGGGCTTAAAAAAGAAACAAACAAACCAAAGAAAACCATAAAGCCAAGGAGGCTTCTTGATGGGAACATTTGGAATCCATTCATCAGGGTGGCGTGTTTCTAAGAGTCTTGTCGTACCTGACATGGATTACTGCCCCTTATTCAAGTGCTGAGACTCTATTGATTTAAAAAAAGAACAAAAGCAGTGCCTGATGATGCCATCGACCTAGACTCTGTTGACAATTTCCTGTCCTATTACCAAGCGTTCTGTAGCTCTTTGCAAGGAAGAGAGGAAATGTAGACTGGTGGTGAGGGTGCTAGAACTGAGATGTGAATTCGAATAAGGCTTCTAAAACTTTCAAAGTGTGTGACCCTGGGCAAGTCAGACTACCTGTAAACCTCAATTTTTTGTTCGTTTTGTTTTTTATCTGTAAAGTGATGATAATTATCAATCAATGAATTCAAAAGCATTTTAAAGCACTGATTTTGTTCCCAGCATTTTGTTAGAGCTGGAGATAAATAGATAAAATTAAAACAGTTCTGGTCTTCAAGAAAGTAATGTTCTGTCAGGGGAGATACGTATATATTGTATGTCTAGGTAGAAGATGATTTGTGCAGAAAGTGGAGGGAATGAGCATTTGTTAAACTTAAAGTCCAATAGATAAATTAATATATATTAATAAACCAAGCTTATAAATATATGATTTGATTATATTGGTATAAGCTTATTGATAATACTAATTGATAATAAATTGATAATATTATCGATATAGGCACACAGTGTCTATATTGTATGATTATATGTATGTATGTATGATATATATACATACAATGTCTATATTGTATGATTATATATAAGCTTGTTAATTAATAAAGCTTATTCTCTTCCCCTTCCCTAAGCTCCTACTGTGTGTTAGGCATTGTGTGTGCTAAGTGCTTGATGAATATCATCGCATTTAATCCTTTAGACAACCCTGGGAGGTAGGTGCTATTATTATCCCAATTTTATAGTTGAGGAAACCTAGGCAGACAGAGATCAAGTGACTTGCCCAGGGTCATACACATAGTAAGAGTCTGAAGCTAGATTTGAACTCACGTCTTCCTGACTCTAAGCTCAACACTCTATCCACCATACCACCTAGCTGCCTCAGATGGTGATGTGGGATTGGAGTTCAGGAGAGAAGCCAGGGTTGGATATATATTTTATCTATACGTCCATATATATGTATTGGTATAGATACGGAGCTCTTTCTCTTGCTATCTGAGAGTAGTCTGCATAAAGATAATGAAGAAATGCGTAGAAGTAATAATACTTATAATACCTATCTCCCATAGATGTTATGAGACTCAAATGAGATGAAGTATATAAAATATTATGAGAATTTTTTATTTCCTTTTATTCCTGCTGCAAATTTTGGTTAACGTTAACCTCGCCTGACCAAAAACTGTGCCATGGGATGTAAAAATTTACTTAGCTTTTTAACCATTCCTTAGTTAAGAAACCAGCAGAAGACTCTCAACTGTCCCTGACTCCTTGGCAACGTGTGAATTATCTTCCTCAATCAGACTATTTGTGAATCCTATAAATGCAGCTTAATCTGTAATATGACTTAATTTACCTATAGAGTTTGTTTGACGAGTTTTGTTTCCTTAGGGGATGTGTGAGATTATGATTCTGTTTAGCTAAATTTGTTCAACTTTTATGACATTGAAGGAAGTCTGGGATTATGGATCCATCTTTAACTTTTATGGCCTGAGAGGAATGTACAAGATTGCAATATAGAAGAGAATTATTTCTCTGTCACTCTGATGTAATTTTTCCTATAAGCAGCCTTGTTGGAATTCTAATGAGGGTTCAGCTTTTCTCTGAGGCCTGAACCTATGCTGGTGCATAGTAATAAAACCTAGGTCTTTGGCTCTATCATTCCTACATTGTGGTAAATATGTGTTTGATAGCAGTTATCCATAATGTGAATCAGAAAGAAGATATTTCTTTCATAATAAAAGTGCTTTACAGACCTTAAAATGTCACTGAAAGGTCATACTATAATAATAATTATTTTAGGTAATAGCATCAATTATTTTATTAAAATTAATTATGTAATTTATCATAATTATTCATAATTCATACACAGTACCAATAGCATTAAGAACAACAATGATATTTTTAATTCTGTACCCACTGCAGCCCTTTCTATGGGAGGCACCATGGGGGTGATTGGGAAAATACTGGATTTAGAATCGAGTCTGAATCCTATCACTTACTACCTGTGTAACCTCCGGCAAGTCACTTCAGCTGTCTACACCTCATATGTAAAAATTAAATGTGGCAGCTAGGTGGTACAATGAATACAGCACTGGCCCTGGGGTCAGGAGGACCTGAGTTCAAATACAGCCTTAGATACTTACTAGCTGTATGACCTTGGGCAAGTCACTTAACCCCAATTGCCTTGCCTTCCCCCCTCCAAAAAAAGAAAAAAATTAAGTGCCTGCCCTGGCTGCCCTTTGAAAGAAGGTCCTTCCGGATCTCATTGAAGCACCTGAATTCTGAAGGGACAACATCTATGGCCATGGGGTCCATGTAGTAGTGGAGACTACAGCTGTGACCACAGCCATTGGGAGGTAGATGGATGGAATGGTTGACTTTTCTGATGTCAGTCCTTTGGAAGTCAGGGATTTAGCTCAGAGTTTACCTTAACAGCCTGTCTTCCATGAATTTAGCTAATCCCTTCTTGGACATCTTTGAATTTTGAGCCTGTAACTCTTCTTGCTTTGATTTCCTTTAGGATTTCAAGGATCTGTTGTTTTATCCCACAGCTCAGGAGATAGTCTTTGAGAGTACTTTGGCTTAAAAATCCCCCCTACCCTCTTTGGCTCACCTGCCTATGAATCTCTCCTAATATACCTTGTTGGATTCTTAGACATACAGACATATACTTGCAAATTTTTCCAGCTTGCTTAAAATAGCCAGCATAGCCTTTAGGAACCTAGGGTCTTTTCTCTACTCAGCTCAGGTATCAGATTATAGGACTTTAGCAGAGCCCTGGGATTGATTACAAGTATTTCAACAAAGAATCTATCTCTCTGACTCTGTCTTTGTTTCTGTCAATCTATCTGTCTATCTCTTTTTCTGTCTCTCTGGGACTCTCTCTCTGTGTCTCTCTGTGACACTCTCTGTTTCTCTGTCTCTGTCTCTGTCTTTCTGTCTCTGTCTCTGTCTCTGTCTCTCTCTCTCTCACTGTAACAATGTGATTTTCTGCATAGATTCAACATTGATCCCATCATTTGGGTTTCTAGTTTTCCTGGAATTCCTGATCTTGGCAGAGTTGGCACTTTTCCTCTTGGGATTTTTGTCCTTTTCGGTCTACGTTTTATTAATCTATTATGCCTTTCTTGATTCCACCCAGGTGCCTTTTGGTTGTGTGTTCTAAACACAAGTTAAAAATCCCCAATGAAATATCAAATTGGAAATTCTGAGAATGTATTTATTCTGAATACTCTTCTATATGGACTTGTCTCCCCCACTAGAATGGAACCTCCTTTTGAATAGGGATTATTTCATCCTTTGTCTTTGTATCCCCAGATTTTAGCATAATGCCTGACCCAAGGCAGATGCTCAATAAATGCTCTTTGAATAATTGATTGACTAATTGATTGATTCAGAATAACTAAGTAGTGGCTAGTTAGAAGAGTGAAGACTTGGAGGTGGGGAGAATGTGATTGCAATGTTGAGAGAGGCAGCATGGACTTAGGGAAACCTGGGTTTGAATCCTGCCTCTGATGTAAGGCTGTTTGACCCTGGGCAAGTGCTTTCACCTTGCTGAGCGTCAGTTTCCTCATTTCTGTAGTACCTATTTCATGGAATTGTTTGAGAAGCAAATGATGTTAAGAGTTTTATAATCTTTGAAGCACATAAATGTTAACTACATTTCTCTGAAGAGCTGTCGTGTGAAGGAAGTTACTTCTTTATAGGTGTGGTTCCCAAGAGACAAAATTCTATGAAAACAGCATCAATTCAATAAGTATTTATTAAACACTTCCT
>JAQQSU010004685.1:0-14013 GCA_028627135.1 Pseudochirops cupreus
ATGAATGTGACTCTAAAACACTCCTTACAGAAATAAAGATAAATGATTGGTGAAATATTAAATACTCATGACTAGATCATGCAACTATAATAAAAGTGATAATATTACCTATATGATTTGCTTTTTTGGTGTCCTATCACTCAAGGTACCAAAATATTTGTAGAGCTAGAAAAAAATAATAAAATTCTACTAGAAAAAAAAATTTTAAATAAGGGAAATAATGAAAAAAATGGGAAGGCATGATGTCAGTCTGCATCAGATTCCAGACTATACTATGAAATATCAGTTATCGAAACTATTTGGAATTGTGCATAGTAACATAGTGTCCAATTAACCCAAAGACCCCAACTAACTGGGGAAAAAGAGATAATGTTTGTAAAGTATTTAGCACAGTGACTGTCATATAGTAGGTACTTAATAAATGCCTTCTCTTTTTCCTTCTTTACTTGGGTAAGGGCTAACTATTTGATAATACTTTGGAGAAAATTGAAAAGTAGTTTGGCAGAAATTAGGTTTAGACTAACATCTCACTTCATATACCACAATAAAGTCCAAATTGATACATGACTGTGCTCTGTCTCCTAGACAGAGTTAGAGATGATTTGTTTCTGACCTCTGCTCCCACCACCCCTAGAGTTTCTCCATCTAATCAGTCTGGGCTTGCTGTTTCCTGGTAACAGAAAGCTGTAGGTTTTAGTTGCTCTGGCAGTGTCTCTGGTCAGAGCACTGGTGGGCTTCTGGCTTGCCTCTTAAGCTTACATGGGTTTGCCTGGCAGAGGAGTCCTGGGAGTCAGTCTTTGGATCTCTTTGGACTTCATCATTTTTGATACTTTGGTCTTTTTAGATCTTTGTTGGAGTACATGTGAGAAAACTGGGCTCCTATCCAATCTTTCATTCTGTCATCTTAATTGGAAATCTTGTTATCCTTGCTACTTAAGAATTCATTTACTTTTCTATGTTTAAATATTTGTCTTTTAATCCAGTAATTCTGGTAAAAAGCTATTAATCACTTAAGTGACTACTCTCTATGTATTATTAAGAATTCATTTGAGATAAGGTGATTGGGATGTTATATCTAAGGAGCAGGAGAAATGTGGGTTAACACCACAGCTTAATCTCTGGCTTGAGGGATTAAGAACTAAAGAAATGAATCATTGGTTCATTTTACAGTTTTGCAGGGCAAAGTTAATACTTTTACTGAGTTTCCTTTAGCCAATAAGTTAGTAGTGACTGGGGTTTAAACAACAAGGCTATGTTTGCATTGAAATGAGACCTCTAATATCTTCCTGGTTTTTGAGAATAAAAGTTCTTCGAGAAGGGAGAGGTCTAGAGAGTAGTTGGAGAGGAAATTATGCCCAAGGGGAAAAGTGTTCCTACCCCCAAAAAAGGGTGGGAGTGAGTCAGAGTGACTGGTGGCCCTGTCTTCCTCCTTATCACCTTGGCAAACCACCACGCTACTGTCAGATATTTATGTTAAAGGAAATAAAGGGATATGAATGAAAGAACAGTTAGTAGTTGGGGGAAGGGTGTGATTCATTTGGAAAAGATAATTATGGTACTGTCTACAGATTAAGAATCAGATCTGTCCTCTTTAAACTCCTTTTCTCTCTCCAGGAGGCAAAAATCAAACAATTTGAAAAATAAACAAGGGGTCTACTGTTTTACCTGGAAAGGGATATATATCAGAAACTCCATGTGCAGACACAAGTCTCTAGCTCACACACTAGCTTGCCCTTGTCATACAATTGTAGCTGATAGTGCCTTAGTGTGTACAGGACTGCAAGGTAGAGGAAAGAGAGGTCTGAGGCCAGGGCAAGCTGGCATCTGTGTAAATATGGCTGCCTGACTCTCTTATTTATAGCTCTTGGGATGGAAATTCTACCTCTTTTTTCCTGCAGTGTTCAATGCTACATTCAAGATGTCACTTCTCCCATCACCTCTGGGTAAAAGTCACTTCAGCCTCTACCTGGACTCATGGTGGCCTTAGTGCCTGTGGCAACACTCACTACTTGTTCAGTCAGGAGGTGAAAGATCAAACACATACACACAAATATATATATATATTTTATATATATATATATATATATATATATATATATATATATATACACGCACATACATATATGAGTTTATATATTATACACACAGAGAGATATATATGTATATAACATCATCTCTTGAGCCTCATTTTCCTCATCTATAAAATGGGAATAATACCTGTAGTAGTTACCTTATAGGATCACAAATTCTTGTTGACTTGACTTGCAGGGTTCAAATGAGACTATCTCTATTTTCATCTATATTATCTATCTATCTATCTATCTATCTATCTGTCTGTCTGTCTGTCTGTCTGTCTATCTATCTATCTATCTATCTATCTTAACTGAAAATCCACTATTCTTTTTAGCTAGCAAGTCATTGAATTATATGAGTAGAAAGAACATTGGTTATGGAATAATTGAACTGGGGTTTGAGTCTTTAATTCATTGCTTTCCTAAGCAATGAACTTAAGTCAATTCACTTCTCTGGGCTGTTTCCTTGTCTAGAAGATGAAGACAATAATAATTGGACTACTTGTCTCATGGGATTGTAAGAAGGTCAAATGAGAAGATATATAAAATGCATATCTCAGACCTGTGTCTGACTGTCCAGCTTCAAAACTAGGCCTCTACAATTGTCTCATCCCAGAACTTCCTTCAGCATCTTGGGCCTTCTTTCCCTAAAAAATCCAACTATCTCTGTGGCCATCTCAGTATCTTGCAATACCCTTCAAGGTCCTCACTCTTCTCACATTGCTGAATTCCTCCTGGCCCTATTCATGACTTCCTGAACCTCAAAACCAAACCCCCATGCCAGGTACCTTCCACTCATCTCCCACTTTGAGTGTCCTTTTCTGTCTTGTCTTCTCCCGTTAGAAGGCAAGCTCCTTGAGGGTGAGTTTTCCTTCAGCTTGCACTTCTATTCCTCATGCTTAGCACAGTACCCAGTACATAGGAAATGCTTAATAAATACATGTTTCAGAACTAGAGCCAAGATGATAGAGAACAGACAGAAAGTTGTTTGAGCTCTCCACAATTTCCCTTGAAAAAACTTTAAATCAAGCCTCAAAATGAATCCTAGAATGACAGAACTCATAGAAAGATAAAGTGAAACAATTTTTTCAGACCAAGAAGTCCTTAGAAGAATTGCAGAAAAGGTCTGTCACACTTGGGTAAAAGGGGAGTGAAGCCCAGTGTAGACAATGTTCAAGAAAGCCTGCATGAGACCCCCAGCCCCAACACTGATTGGCAGCTGAGGCCCCAAGGTTCAGGTGCAACAGGCCAGCAGTACAGTGGGCCACTGGTGAGGCCTTCAGCCCCGGCACGACAGGTGAGTCACCAGCTCTGCAGCCCTGAATGCAACAAGCCAGTGACCAGGCCCCTGGCCCCTGGTGCCCCAGGAGCAGCACTCAACTTCATAAATCAAGAAATAGGCTGGGAAATAAGTAAAAATAAAACAAAACCAAAAAAAGCCCTGACCATAGAAAACTATGATGGCAAAGATCAAAACACCAATTCAGAAAAGGACAACAATGTCAAAACACCCATGAATTGATTTCAGACCCAAAAAATCTTCCTTGAAGAGCTCAAAAAATATTTTAAAAATTACTTAGGAGAGGTAGAAGAAAAATTGGGAAAAGAAATAAGTTATGTAAAAGAATAATGAAAAAAGAGTCAACAGCTTAGTAAAGGAAGCACCAAAAAAATGGGGAAAAAAATGAACAAAAGTTCATTGAAGAAAACAACCCTTAAAAAGTAGAATTGGCCAAATGGAAAATGAGATAAAAAAATATCCTGGAGAAAACAACCTAAAAAGTAAAATTGGGCAAGTGGAAGCTAATGACGCTATGAGACATTAAGAATCAATCAAACAAAATGAAATAAAAAAAATAGAAGAAAATGTAAAATACCTCATTGGAAAAAAAACAAAACAACTGACCTGGACAATTGATCCAGGAGACATAATTTAAGAATTATTAAACTGCCTGAAAGCCATGATCAAAAAAGAGCCTGGACGACATCTTTTAAGAAATCAAGGAAAACTTCCCTGATATCCTAGAACCAGAGGGGAATAGTAATTGAAAGTAATAGTAATTGAAAGAATCCCCTGATCACCTCTTGAAAGAGGTCCCCAAATGAAAATGCCTGAGAATATTAAAGCCAAATTCCGGAGGTCAAGGAGAAAACTTTGCAAGTGGCCAGAACAAAACAATTCAAATATTGAGGAGTCACAATCAGGATTGCACAATGTTTAGCAGTTTTTATATTAAGGGATCAGAAAATTTGGAATATGATATTCTGGAAGGCAAAGGAACTTGAATTACAACCAAGAGTCAAACCCAGTAAAACAGCATAATCTTTCAGGAGGAAAAATGGGCATTCAATAAAACAATAAATTTTCTGATGCAAAGACCAGAGCTAAATAGAAAATTTGATTTTCAAATACAGACTTAAGAGAACCATAAAAAGGTGAACAGGAAAGAAGAAAAATACATAAGTTATTCAATAAGTTTACACTGTTTATATCCCTGCACAGGAGGATAACACTTAAAACTCTTCAGAATGAAATCTCTATTAGGGCAGTTAGAAGGAATATACATGGATGGAGGGTGTTAGTATAAGCTGATTTTGATGGGAAGATAGAAAAAAAAATTACAGGGTGAGAAAGAGGATTCCACTGGGAGAAGAGAGAAGGGAGAGGCAGAATGGGGTAAATTATGTCACATGAAGAGGCACAAAAGACCTATTACAGTGGGGAGAAAGAAGAGAGAGGGGTGAGCATTGTTTGAACCTTGCTGTCATCAGATTTGGCTCAGAGAGAATAATGTGGAGATTCAGGTGGGTGTAGAGCTTTATTTTACCCTATAGGGAAGTAGGAGGGGAGGGAAACAAGTAATAGGGTGGGGCTGATAGAAGGGAGGGCAGATTGAGGGAAGCCATTGTCAGAAGCAAAACACTGGTGAGAAGCAACAGAGTGAAAGTATAGAGAAAGAGAAAAGTATAAACAGATGAAAAATAAGATGGAGGAAAATAAACAGTTAGTAATCATATCTATAAATGTGAATGAGATGAACTTTCCCATTAAACAGAAGTGGATAGCAGAATGGAACAAAACAAGAATCCTATAATATATTGTTTATAAGAAACACATTTGAAGCAGAGAGACACAGACAGAATAACGGTAAAGGCTGGAATAGAATATATTGTGCTTCAGCTGAAGTAAAAAATCAAAACCAGAGGTAACAATCATGATCTCAGACAAAGCAAAATCAAAAGCAGATCTGATAAAAAGAGATAAGGAAGGAAACTACATCTTGCTAAAAGGTACCATAGACAGTGAAGTAATATCAACACTAAACATGTATGCACCAAATGGTATAGCACTAAAATTTCTGAAGAAAAACTCAAATGAGTTACAGAAGGGAATAGAGAACAAAACTATGGTAGTAGTATGTAATGCCAAGCATGAGCAGCTTTCCAGAAGAACGCTACTGTGGACAGCTTTTAAGGTTCTGATTACACAGTGTAGTGAACACTCCATTTGTTCCATAACAAATCAAAGCAAAACATTCTCAGAAAATCAAGGTACACTATTCACAGTATTGCAATTTATCACAGAAAATCACAATATAGTGTTCATAGCTTATCATTAAAATGACCACATAGTTTTCACCAAAGTGGTCACAATAGCTTTGAACAAAGAACAATCATCTGGTATCCCTAAGGAGGTTTGTCTCCTTACTCAGTCATTCAGTCATCTCAGAGTACAATGGTCAGTCTTCCACTCATGGGGCAACTAGGTTAACTCAATCAGTCACTTATTTAGCAATCAATTACTAAGTATTGTTGATCACTAAGTATAATCATTGGAAAATACACAAACCCCCCACCCCTAGGTCACTAGTAAACCACAATTTCATCACAGCATTCAATACCCAAGGAGAGATCTTTTCTTCATCTTGACCTGAGTCAAGTTCTCAGCAATCTCTGTTCCTGGGGAGACAAAGCTTAACAAAGCCATGACATACATTGCCAGCGTCCTCGTCAATTCACTCTCTGCCTGCAGAACAGTCTTAGGACCTCTGAAAACATCAACAAGACCCTCTTCCAGGATTTCTATAAACATACAACAAGAAAATCCTTCTTCAGGGCTTCTGAGCCAACAGCAAGGTTCCAGGACCTCTGCAACAACAGCATTGTCCTTCACTAGCAGATGAGTCTGGCAAAACAACATCAAAACAGACAGACAGAATGCAGGCAACACAGCCATGCCTCCTCAGTCCTCCAGCAGTTCAGCTGGCCCTAGGACCCGGAGGAAATCTCAGCTTGCTCCTAGAATCAAAATCACTCCTCCCAGGTTTTCAAAATCAATATCTTTTTCTCCAGCCTAAGGAGGAGCTTTCCTTTTCAGCCTTCCAGGCAGCAGCAACTTCAGCCTTCACCAGATTCTGATTTCAAGAAATTCTGACTGTGCCTCTCTGGGGCTTTTCTTATACACACACACCATTCCTGTTTCAGCCAATCCCTTGATGTTATGTTAGGAGTTCATATCTTCCATTTCTTTCACAGAGGTTTGATTAATTACTAAGGGCTGCTTACTTGCCAGAACAAAAAGGGGTCTTCAAATTTAAATTAATTACCATTGCATAGTAGTAATCTAACCACAAAATAAACAAAAAAGAAGTTAAGGAGGTGAATAGAATTTTAGAAAAGCTAGATATAAGACCTCTGGAGAAACTTGAATGAGGATAGTAACAAACATACCTTTTTCTCAGTGGTACATGGCACCAAAAAAATTGACAATGTATTAGGGCATTGAAAATTCACAATGGAATGAAGAAAGACAGAAATATTAAATGCATCCTTTTCAGATCATGATGCAATAAAAATTACATTCAATAAATGGTCATGGAAAGATAGATAAAAAGTTAATTGGAAACTAAATAATCCTAAAGACCGAGTGTGTCAAAGAACAAATCATAGAAACAATGATTTCATCAAAAAGCCTGCCAATAATGAGACAATATACCAAAATTTATGAGATGCAGTCAAAGCAGCACTTAGGGGAAAATTTATATCTCTAAACTTTTACATCAGTAAAATAGAGAAAGAGCAGATGAGTGAATTGGGCATGCAACTAAAAAAGCTAGAAAAAGAACAAATTAAAAATCCCTTATACCCTTTGATCCAGCAATACCACTACTAGGTCTATTTCCAAAGATGATTAGGGAAAAACAAAAAGGACCTATATGTTCTAAAATGCTTATAGCAACTATCTTCATAGTGTCAAAGAACTGGAAATTGCAGGGATGCCCATCAATTGGGGAATGGCTGAACAAGTTGTGATATGTAATTGTGATGGAATATTACTATACTATAAGAAATGGTGAGCTTGATGATCTTAGAAAAACATGGAAAGACATGCATGAAATAATAAAGAATGAAATGAACAGAACCAAGAAAACATTACACAGAGTAACAGCAATATTATTTTAAGAATGACCCTGAGTGAATAAGTTATTTTGACTATTATAAATATCCAAACTAACTATAAAGGACATATGAAGGAAGATGTTATCTGTATAAAGAGAAAAAACTGATAAATAGAAGTTTGTATAGAATATTTTTACATACATACACATGCACACATACATACATTTGCATATACATATATACATACATACATACACACATACACATACATATATATGTCTAATGGTAGCCATATCTAGGATGGAGGGGGTGAAGACAGAAGAAAAAGAGAAAAAAATATACATGATAACTTTATTATATATTTAAAAGAAATAGCAATTGTACATAATAGATTTGAAGTTTCATATGCAATCATATTTTATTTTATTTTTTAAATTTTTAAAACATTTTCTAAAATTTATTTTTTGTTTTCAACATTCATTTCCACAAGATTTTGAGTTACAAATTTTCTCCTCATGTTTCCCCTAACCCCCACTCCAAGATAGCAAGCCTACTGAATACCCCTTCTCCCATTCTACTCTCTCTTATATCATCCCCCATTTTCCCTTTAACTTTATAGTAGGGAAAGATGGATTTATATCCCAGTGCCTATATAGCTTATTTCCCAGTTGCATGTAAAAAAACAAATTTATTTTTTTAACATTTGTTTTAAAAACTTTGATTTCCAGATTCTTTCTCTTCTTCCCTCCTCACCCACCCCTACTGGGAAGATAAGCAATTCAACATAGGTTGCACATGTGTAGTTACATAAAACGTTTCGAAAGTAGTCATATTGTGAAAGACTAACTATATTTCCCTCCATACTATCCTGACCCTCCCAACTTATTCTATTTTCTACTTTGATGCTATCACTTTTCAAATGTATGTGCTTTTAAGTACTCTCTCCCCCAATCTATCTCACTTCTATCATTCCCCCTCTTATCCCCTTCCCCCCTACTTTCCTGTAGGATAAGATACCCAATTGAGTGGATATGTTAACTTTAATAAGTTTCTTATGATTTCTTTTTTCCTGTTTACCTTCTCATGCTTTTCTTGCTTCTTGTATTTGAAAGTCAGATTTTATGTTCAGCTCTGTTTTTTTCATCAAGAATACTTGAAAGTCCTCTATTTCATTGACTGGCCATATTTTCCCCTGAAGCATTTTACTCAGTTTTGCTGGGTAGGTGATTCTTGTTTTTAATCCTGGCTCCTTTGACCTCCATAATATCATATTCCAAGCCCTTCAGTCCCTTAATGTAGAAGCTGCTAGGCCCTGTGTTATCATGATTGTGTTCACACAATACTCAAACTGTTTCTTCCTGGCAGCTTGTAATATTTTCTCCTTAACCTGGGAACTCTGGAATTTGGGTATGATATTCCTAGGAGTTTTCTTTTGGGGATCTTTTTTCAAGAGGCGATTGATGAATTCTTTCCATTTCTATTTTGCCCTCTGGTTCTAAAATATCAGGGCAATTTTTCTTGAGAATTTCTTGAAGGATGATTTCTAGGCTCTTTTTTTGATCATGGCTTTCAGGTAGACCAATAATTTTTATATTATCTCTCCTGGATCTATTTTCCGGGTCAGTGGTTTTTTTCAATGAGATATTTCACATTGCCTTCTATTTTTTCATTTATTTGGATCTGTTTTATAGTATTTTGATTTCTCATAAAGTCATTAGCTTCCATTTTCTCTAATCTAATTTTGAAGGAATTATTTATTCTCTTCCGTGAGTTTTTGAAATTCCTTTTCTGTCTGGCCAATTAGATTTTTTAAAGCATTCTTCTCTTCATTGGCTTTTTGGGACTCTTTTGCCAGTTGAATTAGTCTATTTTTTAAGGTGTCATTTTCTTCAGTATTTTTTTGGGTCTCCTTTAGCAGGCTGTTGACTCTCTTTTCATGGTTTTCTTGAATCATTCTCATTTCTCTTTCCAATTTTTCTTACACTTCTCTTACTTGATTTTCAAAATCCTTCTTGAGCTCCTCCATGGCCTGTAACCAGCTCATATTTTTCTTGGAAACTTTTGATGCAGGAGTTTTGACTTCATTTACTTCTTCTGGTTCCATGTTTTGATCCTTTTTGTCCCCCAAAAAGGATTCAATGGTCTGATTGTGCTTCCTCTGCTTGCTGATCTTGCCAGCCAATTACTTGACTTTTGAGCTCTTTGCCACAGTAGAACTCTGCTTCTAGATTGAAGAGAGCTATGTCCCAAATTGCTGGGGTTTTCTCAGATGTTGTCTGAGCTATGAGGAGGGTGCTTTCTCTACTGACATCCCATGTTCTGGCACACTGGCCACACACCCCAGGACCACCACCCAAGACCATGACCTAGATTCAAGCAGGTCAAAGCAAGAGTGATTACTCTCTGAATGATCACTTAGTCCTCCTATGATCTGCAGGCCAGGAGCACTGGAGGCAGCCATGGGGCAGCAGCTGCAGCCACTGCACCTCCTCCACCTCTCTCCTGGGTGCAGGGGCCAGACCATGCTCTTCTGTCACCCAGTTCCAACATAGTTCCCCACTGACCTTTTACTTTCTCTTTGGTGTTTATGGGTTGAGAAGTCTGGAAACTGCCACAGCTGGTAGTAATTCACTCTCCTGAAGTCTGCTCCAGCCCAGACCTTGCTGCTGGTCAGGGCCACCCCAGATCTGAAACAGTGTGGATCATGTAGAGCTGTGCTTGGCTCTCACAGGGCTGGGTTTAGCTCCCAGCTTGGTGCCATAGACCCTTCCTGTTGGCCTGCCAGGCTCCCTTCAGGGAGATATTTGTTTCTCTCTGTCACTTTGTGGGTTCTGTAGCTCTAAAATTTGTTTAGAGTCATATTTTATAGGTATTGGAGTGGGAGCCACACAGCATTACTGTTTTTACTCTGCCATCTTGGGTCTGCCTTGTTCCTGCAGTCATATTTTATTATACTATATTACAAAAATGCTTTAAAAAATGCTTGTGTTTTTCCACAAATTAAAAAGAAAATAAATAAATATGAAAAAAATTGCCAATTAAACGCCAACTTGAAAATCCTGAAAATCAAAGGAAAGATGAATAAAATTCAAAGTAAGAAAACCATTGAAGTAATAAATCAAACTAAAAGCTGGTTTTATGAAAAAAGAACAACAAAATAAACCATTGGTTAATTTTTTTTTACAAAAGAAAGAAGAAAACAAAATTACCAGTGTCAAAAATGAAAAGGCTGAATTTACCACCAATAAAAAGGAAATTAAAACAATGATTAGGAACTATTTTGCCCAATTGTATGCCAACAAATCTGGCAATCTAAGTGAAATGGATGAATATTTACAAAAATATGAGTTTCCCAAAGTAACAGAAGATGGAAATAGAATACTAAAATTTCCCTTTCTTAGACAAAGAAATTAAACAAGCCAACAATGAACTCTCTAGGAAAAAAATCTCCAGGGCCAGTTGGATTTACAAGTGAATTTTGCCAAATACTTAAAGAACAATTAATTCCAATATTATATAAACTATTCAGAGAAACAGGTGAAGAAGGAGTCCTACCAAATTCCTTTTTTTTTTGACACAAATACAATGCAGATACATACCTAAACTAGGGAAGGCCAAAAGACGCAAAGAAAACTGCAGACCAATTTCCCTAATGAATATTGTTGCAAAAAATTTAAATAAAATTCTATAGAGAAGATTACAGCAATATATGACCAGGATCAGACACCACAACTAGGTAGGATTTATACCAGGAATGTGAGGCTTGTTCAATAATTTTTTTTTGTCTTTTTGAAGGGGGAAAGGCAGGGCAATTGGGGTTAAGTGACACGCCCAACATTATACAGCCAGCAAGTGTTAAGTGTCTGAGGATGAATTTGAACTCAGGTCCTCCTGACTCCAGGGCTGGTGCTCTATTCACTGTGCCCCCTAGCTGCCACAAGGCTGGTTTCAATATTAGAAAAATTGTCACCATGGTGTATTTATAACAAAACCATCAGAAATCATATAATTATTTTAATAGATGCAGGAAATCTTTTGAACAAAATACTGTACCCATGCCTATGAAAAACACTAGAATAAGTGAAGTACTCCTTAAAATGATAAGCAGTATCTAAAAGCATCGGCAAGCATTATCTGCAATGGGGAGAAGCTAGAAATCTTCCCAATGAGATCAGAGGTGAAGCAAGAATGCCCAATATCACCATTATTATTCAATATTGTAGTAGAAATGTTAGCTTTAGCAATAAGACAAGAAAAAGAAATTAAAGGAATTAGAATAGGCAATGAGGAAACAAAACTATCACAGATATTTGCAGATGATATGATTGTATACTTAGAGCATCCCAGACAATTAAAAAAAGCTACTTGAAACAATTAACAACGTTAGCAAAGCTACAGGATATAAAATTAACTCACACATCATCAGCATTTCTGTATGTAACCAACAAAACCAGCAGCAAGAAACAGAAAGAGAAATTCCATTTAAAACCACTGTAGACAATATAAAATACTTGGGAATCTACCTGCCAAGACAAACCCCCAAAATATTGGAAAACAATTACAAAATGCTTTTAGTGAGAGTTAAACAATTGGAAAAATATTCATGGCTCATGGGTAGGCTGAACCAATATAATAAAAATGACAATTCTATGTAAATTAATTTAATTATTCAGTTCTATACCAAACTACCAAAAATTATTACATAGGGTTAGAAAAAAAATAAAATTAATCAGGAAGAACAAAAATGTCAAGAATATCAAAGAAATTAATAAAAAGGCGAAGGCTTAGTTGTACTGAATCTAAAACTGTATTTACAGTGGCAATCATCAAACTGCCTGTTACTCCTAAAAAACAGAGTGGTGCATTAGTGGAATAGATCATGTACACAAGACACAGCAGCAAATGGCCATCGAAATCTAGTGTTTGGCAGACCAAAAGACCCCAGCTTCTGCGACAAGAATTCTCTTTTTGGTAAAAACTATTGGGAAAACTGGAAAACAGAATGTCAGAAACTAGGTATTGACCAGCATCTTATACCATATACCAAGATAAAGTCAAAATGGGTGCATGATTTAAACATAAAGGGTGATATCACACACAGACTAGAAGAGCAAGGAATAATTTACCTTCAGATCTGTGGAGAAGGGAAGAATTTATTTTTTTTGTATTAACTTTTGTTTATTTTTAGTTTACATCATTCATTTCCACAAGATTTTGAGTTACAAATATTCTCCCCATCTTTCCCCTACCCACCCCTCCAAAACAGAGATCCCACCATATACCCCCTCCCCCAATCTGCTCTCTCCTATATCTTCCCCCATCACCCCTCTGACTTTCTGGTAGGGTGAGATGGATTTCCCTACCCCAGTGCCTGTATATCTTATTTTCCAGTTACATGTAAATAATAATAGTAATAATTATTAGATAGATAGATGCGTATTTTAAAACATTTGATTTTAAAACTTTAAATTCTAGATTCTTTTGAAGGGAAGAATTTATGACCAAATAAGAGAGAGAGCATTTCAAAACATAAAATGGGTGATTTTGATTATATTAAACTAAAAAGAGTTTTGCACAAACAAAAGCAATGAAAGCAACATTGGAAGGAAAGCAAGAAGCTGGGAAACAGTTTTTACAGCAAATGTCTCTGGTAAATAATTGAGTCAAATGTGTAAGAATACAAATCATTTGTAAATTGACAAATGATCAAATGATATGAAGAGGCAGTTTTCAGATGGAGAAATTGAAGCCATCTATAGTCATATGAAAAATTGCTCTAAATAATTATTGATTAGAGAAATGCAAATTAAAACAATTCTGAGGCCCCACCTCATGCTTATCAGATTGACTAATGTGACAGAAAAGGAAAATGACAAATACTGGACAGGATGTGGGGAAATTGGAATACTAATGCCCCTTTGGTAGAATTGTGAACTGAACCTACTATTCTAGAGAGTAATTTGGAACTATTCCCAAGGGACAAACTATGTAAACCCTTTTATCCAGCAATACCATTACTAGGTTTATATCCCAAAGAGATTATAAAAATGGGGAAAAGACCTATATGTACAAAAATACTCATAGCAGCTCTCTGTGGTGGCAAATAATAAGAAATTGAGGGGATGCCCATCAATTGGGGAATGGCTGAACAATTTGAAATTTATGGATGTAATGGAATGTTATTGTGCTATTAAAAAATGATGAGCAGGCAGATTTGAGAAAAACCTATAAAAACTTAAATGGATTGATCCAAAGTGAAATGAGTAGAACCAGGAGAACATTGTACACAGTAATAGCAGCATAGTGTGATGATCAACTTAGTTCTTCTCAACAATACAATGAACCAACATAATTTCAAAAGACTGATGATGGAAAATTCTATTTATTTTCAGAGAAAGAATCGATCACGTGCGAATGCAGACCAAAGAATAGTATTTTAACTTTTTTTCATGGATTTTTCCCTTTTGTTCTGTTTCTTCTTTCACAATATGATTAACCTGGAAATGTATTTTATATATTATCACGTATATATATATATATA
>JAQQSU010004686.1:0-14013 GCA_028627135.1 Pseudochirops cupreus
TATATATATCTATTATATATATCTATGTGTATATCTATGTATCTTGTATATATCTTTTATCCAACATACTTGTTGGAATGTTGTCTCTCTCATTAGTATATGAGCTCCTTGAAAGCAGAGACTGTTGGGTTTTTTTGTATCCTTGCCTTTTAGCATAGGACATAGCACAAAGTAAATGCTTAATAAATCCTTGTTGACTTGACCACATAAACACTCCTTGTCATACATGTGTATTCTGTTCTAACCAAACTGATCTATTGGTTATTCCCTGAGCATGGTGAGGATAGCAGGGAGAGCTAAAGCAAATCTATTTTGTCTGCACTTCCTCTATCTTAACTTTGACTCTGTATTGCTGTCCTTGCCCCTGTCTTTGACCTTCCTTATTGCTGAAGTAGCAAAGGCTGTCCTATCTCCTGGTGAGGGGGAATGGGGCAGATTATAAGAGATAACTAACCCAAAGAGGAGCCTTTCCTTTTACTAGCCCCAGAAACAGTCCTGTGCAATCAAAGAATACCACCTCCCCTACTCCTACCCTGTGATCCCTCCAGCAACAGCCTGACCAACCTTGAGGTACTCTTTACCCAATTCACCCCCTACCTAAACTGAAACCCATATAAGCTTTGTGCTTTTGTTCTCTGGGGTGTCTCTGTCTGTGCAGATAGGATTCCCATGTTGGCAAACTCAATAAACCCTCTTTGGTACCTACATTTATGGCACTTGGTTTGTGTTATGGTTTGGGGGTTTTGGTTCTGATTTGTGGCGACGCCTACATTGGCTCATACTTTCCCACCTCCATGCCTTTGCTCATGCTGTTTCCTAAGGATGTCATTTCTTCCTCTATCCTTATGCCTTTTGCATTCATACCTATCCTTTCAAGCCCAACTCCAGTGCCACCTCTGCCATGAAGTCCCCTCTGATTCTTCTGCTAATCCTCTCTAAGCCCACTCGTTTAGCAGTCTGTTCTTCACCTCTCTAATGAACTTACCTTGTATTATTGTATTTATATTTTTTTATTGTATTTATAGCTGTTTGTGCATATGATGTATTCCTTTATTATACTCTCCACCCCAACAAGGGGAAGAATCCTCTTCTGTAAATTTTGTATCTCCCCAGTACCTAGAATAGTACTCTATACACAGCAGGTGTTTAATGAATGCTTATCGAATGAAAAGATGATGTTTTCAGAGACTGTAAAATGTCATGTAAATATGAGCTAGAGTATAAGGAAATATTTCAGTGGCTACACTAGAAAATTGGAAATTCTAACCTGGCATCCCTGCTTACTACCAAATACACAGAAAAAAAAAAGATGAAATCTGGTAATCCTGAGAATCTTTTTCTTTTCTTTTTGGTCAATTTGTCCAACTTGAACAACTAAAATTTAGTAGTCCTTTTCACATTCAATATTCTTCTTGAGAACTTATAGTCAAAGATTGTATTCAAGTGTAACTATAAAATTGGCTAATGAATGATAGTGACAATAGCAACATTTTAAACTTGGGAGAATGTTCCAGGAGAGGCAGGATCTAAACCAGGAATGGGGAGCCTGCCTTTAAACCACACAAAAATAAACCAGGAGTATATACCCTTTTATTTATTTATATTAAACTTTTAACAGCCTTCATTTTCACAGTAGTAGAATCTAGTCCTCACGAGACATGCTAATAACATAGTCTGTGTATCTGGATTCTCCATATTTTAGAACATGACAAAATCCCTCAGTTCTGGTGCTTACTGTTTACAAACGTTTTAGAACATTTACTTTTTAAAAATGGGGCCATGGTTCATTTCTGCTTTGCAGTGGTTCTCAACCTGTGGGTTATGTTCAGTTTGTAACAATGAAAATACATCCTGCATATCAGATATTTACATTACGATTCATAACAGTAGCAAAATTACAGTTATGAAGGAGCAACAAAAATAATTTTATGGTTGGGGGTCACCACAACATGACTAGGAAATTTGAGAACCACTGGCTTAGAGGAAGGTATTTCTCCCACTTAATGCATGAATCTCAGTAGGCTTAGTGATTAAGAAGGCAGCAGAAGGAGTATAGAAACCTCTTCACTTGTGTCAGGGTTGCTGGGGGCGCACCTGTGTTCTTTCCTTCCTTTAGAACTTTCTTGAGACCTATCTGAATTTTAGGGCATTTTGCATATTCTGATCCTTGTCAGTGTAAAGCATGATGGGAGATAGTAGGGCAAACAGAAAGGGAGTGTTTTGCCCTGTTTTAAAAACATTCAGTGGGAGATGCTGATCATGTAGGAGGCATATTGTGTGCACTCCAAACTAGGGGAAAAGTGAATGAAAATTCTTATCCTTATTTAAGATGTTTCTCCTCATCACTCTCAAGATTTGCCGTTGTTAAATTTAACCATTATGTGTCTTGGAGCTTGTAGCATAGATTTTTGTTGTTGTTTTAACCTTGAAGTGATCTTTGGATTCTTTTAATTAAAACTTTGTTTTCTGTGTTAAGAGGCACTGTTCAATTTTATTATTTCTTGTATCATAGTGTTAAGATTTCTTTTTAACTTATGTTCATCTAGGAAACTTTATGATCCTTAAATTGCCTCTATGCATCCTATCTTTAAGATCAATATGTCTTGCTTGTATAGAGATCTTGTTTTCTCTTAACATTATTGTTTTTTGCCTCTCTTCTTCCAGATTGTCCTTTACTTTTCTCTATTTTTATTTCCAATAAATTGTTTTCTTTCTTATTTCTTTGGAGAGGCTCACCCTTGGGGATTCAGATATTTTTTATTCTACCAATTATTTCTGCTGTGCATGACATAAACTTTGCTTATTTGATTCTCATTTCTCCTTCAAACCATTTAGGAATATCCTTTCATGGTTCAATGATCTCTTAGAGAATCCACAGGGTTTGCTGTCTCATCAAATGTTGATTCATTCTCTTTTGTCTTGCAGTATTCCTTTAGAGATCTTTGGATTCATTTAGCTGTTTTGGAGGTCATCCTCCTGTTGTTTATACATTCTTCTGTAGTAGACCAGACTTTCGTGCACTCTTTCTTCTGTGAGGCAGATATGCAGAAAGAGTATAATCTTGTTGGGTAGATGCTTTCACTGGATCCATGAGTGACTAAAGAAAGTTTCAGTGTAGTCAATCTGTAAGTCTTGTTTGTCACTCCCTGTTTGTTTGTGCCTCTGGACGTGGTCCTAGGATTAAGTCTTAATGTATAATGTATACCTAATGTACATATATAATGTATACTTAATGTATACCTAGCCTTGGGCTAGGGTAGGGAGTGGTCAGGACTAAAGAAGGGTCCTGGCATTTCAATTACCTCAGAGTCTCTGCTATAAGGTAAATAAACCCTGTGATTTTCTTGTACTTTGGGTCTGTATGAAATGGCTCTGTAATAAACAGACTATCAAATACATCCCCGTCTCTCTCCTTTATTCAGCTGGTTGCCGGGCCATATTACTGTGCTGGTTGCAGCATTCTTCCCTGTTGATTTTTCTGTTCCTGCACAAGGTTTTTAACTGAGTTTTCTTCCTTCTGAGATCTTTAGTAATTTTAGTCTTATCCCTTATATTCCTCTATTATTCACTCTCTTTCATGGTGAATTCTCTAGGGTTGGACCTCAAAACTGTCTTAGTATCCTCTCATTCTGAACTAATTTGTTTTGTGCCAGCCTCAGGTAGATGCCAGTCCCCTTTCCCTCAGGCATGGTGCAGTCTCACCCTCTTGCTGGCAATCTACTTCAGTTTGCTTTGTTCTTTAAATCTCTGACCAAGTGATGATACAGTGTAACTGCTGCCACCACAGATAGAGGATACTTATGTGCTAACACTGTGGGGAGGGCGGGCTGGATACCTTTGCTTGAAAAGGGTAGTTCAATAAGTCTTAATAGAAATCTGTAGGGCCACCTTTAGGGCCCTTCTATAGGCCTGAATAAGAAAAGAGCTAGTAATGTGATAGCTAGTGCAGAGGTATAATGGCCCAGAGCAACTGTAAGAGCTATAATGCTTTCCTGAAGAAGGGGAAAGAAACGGTAGTTATGAAAGCCACAGTGGTGTCTGTACAACAAGACCATGAAGTCTTGTGTTAGACCCCGACAGAGTGGGTGATGCCACATGAACCTAGAGCATGATGCCAGGCCCTAGAAGGTATGATAGAGGACCAAGTGAAGGGGGTCCTGGACTTCCACCCAGAGATTTCTTGTTCAAAGTTAAAACTGTGGAAGCTGGAACACAGGACCATGATGTGGAGGAGCATACCCAAACCTTACCCTTTACCAGTACTGAGTTATGTGGACCATGCAGGTCCAAAGGAGGGGTGCTGCTTAACTCTCTGGAAACCCTAATATCTTTCTCAGTTGAGTAAGAGGTATAGCCCTAGGTCCCTGGGGAAAGGTAGAACTCATGAGAGGGAAAACCTTTCTTGACTCTCTATTTTCCTGACTCTGGGATAAGTCTTTTCTGCTTCCTTTGGTACATGTATTAAGCTTGTTTTATGTTCCATGCTATGTTCCTTGTTAACTCAGCGCTGGCAAGAGTGTAATTAAATATCCCTCAGGGAGAGCTAGAAGTGAGCCAAATGTAGATGTTCTCAGGCTTACCCTGGATGGGGGCACAAGCCAAAACATAACTTTTTTTTAAAAGCCTCTAAGATCTCAACTTGAGACCGGAGTTGTCTTCTTGTGGCTCTTGAGCCACAAATTTCCATGCTGTGGTAAAAGGAGTCCTGGAAGTGGAGTTAGGAAACATGGGCTCTAGTTCCACCCAGCTCAGCTAACTGGGTGACCTTGGGCAAGTCATTAATTTGTAAAATGAGGAATTTGGACACAAGGATCTTTTAAGCTATCTTGAGAGGAAGTGTGGTGTAACATAAGGAGCACTCGATAGGGAGTCAGAGCAACCTCAGTTTGAGCTCTGGTTTCCAGGCCATTAGATGTGATTTTGGGCAAATGTTTTCACCTGGGTCCTGCTACTTTCCTCGGAGTCCTTGGGCAAGCCAGCCAATCTCAGCCACAATCTTTTGTAAGATGGAATGATAGGACTTGAAATGCCTATCTTAGGGATGGGGAACCTGTGGCTCTCTAGATCCTCAAGTGTGGCACTTTAACCAAAGCAAACTTCACAGAATGAATCACCTTAATAAAAGAATTTGTTCTGTGAAGTTTAGATTTGGTCAAAGGGCTGCAATTGAGGGCCTAGAGGGTCAATATGTGGCCTTGAGGCTGAAGGTTCCCCACCCTGACCTACCTCCACAAGACAGTTCTGAGGAAAAGCACTTTGTAAACCTTATGTCTTCTTATTTTAAAAAATCATTTCTTGCTTCATTAGTCTGCCTTTGTCTTAGTTCCCTCCTGTGACAATAAAAGCCCTGGCAAATGCCTCTAATACTTCCCGACCCTGAGCAGGTCACTTAAACTTCGAGTCTGTTTTCTCATTTGTAAAATGGATAAATATGCAAATGTATTATTAAATGCTTTCAGGATAACTTCCTATGGTGTGAGGAAGGTGCTTTGTAAGCCGCCAAGTGCTATTGAAATGTGGATTACTAACACCAGCTCTCCAACCGGCTATATTACTTTACTTTTTGGGGGGAGAGGGGAATCAGCCTGGGAGCTCATTGGCATAGGAAAGTCCCAGTGAGTAAACTACCTCGACTAAAGTAGATTGGCACCTGTTTTGCAATTTTTAATCTTAGAGACTGGCCTGAAGCACTAAGAGGTTAAGTGAGGTAATGAGGCTTCTCATATTAACTTATTAACTAAAAGAAGTAGAACAGTATTTATGCTGACAAAGAGTCCCTCTTCCCCACCAAAACAGTAAAAGACTGCCCGGTTCTTTCTGAATGGGAAGATACTAATCCACCCCTCTTGCTCCTCCCCGCAAGAAACAATGCACCCAGGAACTGAAGATTCAGAAAAAAAATTCGGGGAATGGAGGTGAGACACTGACAACCACCAATTAGGGAGAGAATTATGAAAAGGGCTGAGAGCACTGAAGAACCTCCCTCTTGAACGCTGAAAAGGGGAATATTTTTCCCCCGTTGCTGAGGTCACATTTATTATCAATCATAATTTCTAGCACTTACTTAATAATAGCCCATTTCTGAGTCACCTCTGAGACATACTGGCAGTGTGACCCTGGGTAAATCATATAACCGCTCAGAGCTCTCTTTCAGTTAAAGAAGTGGCTATCTGAGTAGACAGAGGGCGTACCCCTCAGATATGGGGAGGTCCCTATACCAGTGCAATCACAGTTCTCTAGTCTCACCCCAATTCATTTCTATAACTCCTTAAGTATTGCAATAGACTTTCTTTACAAAAGCCCTGTTAGGTAGGTGGCGCAATTTTACATATGGGGAAACAAAGAAGGTCAGTGAATTTCACTGGGTTACACAGCTAGTAACTGCCAGTCTTCAGCCTTGTAAGCTGCCTGTGTCGCTGGCTTACAAAACAGGCAACACTAGCTTGCTCCCTTACAGGACGCTCAGGAGGCCCCGGACCTGCAGGACTCTGAGCCCCGCTGAGCCCGGGGAAACGCAGGAGGCACCTGGCGCTAGGGATTTAAAGGTGGAAGGGACTTTCAGAGAGGAGTGAATCTGACTCACACAGCCAGGTAAGACATATGTGACCGCTGCGGGGGCGGGGCCTGGGGGCTGTGGGACAAACTTTATTAGTAATTCTTTGGTAGAGCAAAGAAGAGATGAGGGTAGGTGGCACAGGGACAGTGGATTGCTGGTTCAGAGAGACTCGGCTTCTATTCTAGCGCTATCACTAACTCGCTGTGTGACCTTGGGCAAGTCTTTCTCCTTTCTTCCTCGGTAAGGCCTAAGATCCGTTCCAGCGCCTACTTCCTCCTGGCAGCGTTCGGATGCGTGGTCCCCTTCTTTGCCTGGCAGGCTCCAAGAGGTGGCCGGAGGGCATAGCATCTCGTGCCAAAGAGAGGAGCGCAGGAGAGTCGCAGTGATATTCCCAGCAGCCTCAGCCCCGGTGAACACCCAGAAAGTAGCGGCAACGGCTTCCGGGGGTCCCCGGCCCACCAGGCGGGTACAGACCTCAAACCCAGCACGGTAGAGCCGCCGCTTGCGGAGTAGACAAATGGCTGGGTGGAGGGGGCGGAGGGAGGTGGGGCCCTGGCTGGGTGGGAGGAGGAGGGCATGTGAGGCTAAGAGGAGGAGTTTGACCGGATTGGCAGCTGCTCCCACCAACCCGCAGCGAGTGGAGAGAAGCGATGCACAGACTGAGGATAAAGCTTGTTGCAGCCACTCAGGGATCGGGGAGTCGGGTAGCATCCTCCGGTACTTTGCTTTCGTTCGGCGGCGGAGGCTGCCTTCTTACTGAGACCTCGTTGGTCCGGAGCAGCTAAGCCCCGGCGGGGGAGGGGAGCTCTGTGCTCGGTTCTGGGGTCCTTTGCACGGAGGCGCGTCTGCATGGAACCCTCCAGTTAGTCAAGAGACTGCAGAGCGGTGGGGGCCGCCCGCGCTGCCCAGCCGGGCATCCTCCTGAGGATGGAAGAGGAAGCCGCCGCTGCTGAAGCACACTGTCTCCGGTCTCCGGCGCTCGCCGCCGTCGCTTCCTCCAGGAAGATGAGAAGCTTCCAGCCAAAGAAAGCGAGGGAGAGCCTGAACGACACATTTCTCGAGGGGCTGCGGGCAGTATAACCGCCGCTGCCCAGCCCCACTAGCTCCTTGGCTCCCCGGGGGAGCGGAGTGAGTGCGCATTGGGCTGCAGGAGCCCGAGAAGAGTTAAGGGGCTGCCGCCAGCGACCAGGACAGGGGCGCTGCGGGCACTTTTCAGAGCGCTGGGCAGGTCGCCACGGCCCCCTTAAAGTTTGCCTCTCCGCGCTTCGGGGCGTCCGGCACCTATCGCAAACTCTTTCCTGCTCGGGGCTGCCGCGGGCCGGCGTGTCCCCGGGCTGACCTGAAGGTGCGCGCCCACTCCGCTGGGTAGGAGGGAGGCACGGACAGAAGCCAGCCGGCCGGTCGAGTTCGGGTCCGGGGCCGCTCCGGAGGAAGCCCGCATTTCCAGGTGAGCTGGCGCAAAACAAAGAGGGGGTGGCCGGGGGCGGGGGCGGGAGTCAAGGAGCGGAGGGCTCCGGGTGGGTGAGGGTAGGGTGAAAGCGGGCGCTGCCCGGCTCCCCGGTGCCAACCTCTCCTTCCTTCCCTTGCCCCCTCCCACAGACGCTCCCCGGAGCCGCTGCCATGGGAGATACAGCGCCAGGATCCGGGGAGCAGCCGCCGCCGCCGCCTGCAACCTCCGCGACCCCGAGCTGGGGCTCGGGTCCCCGCCGCAGCCGCAGCCGCAGCCGCCGCAGCCGGACCGCGTCGTCTCCGCCCCGGGAAGGGCCTCCGAGGGGCCACCGGGTTGCGCCGCGCCTGGGATGAGCAACAGTTCGGCCCGCGCTCTGCCTCCGGGAGGGAGCCCCTGGCCCCCAGCAGCGGCACCTCGGCCGCCGCTGCTCCAGCTCCGGCCGCTGCCCCCCGGCGCCCCGGCCGCCGGCGGCTTCTCCCTCTTCCCCCCGTGGCCGCGGCGCCTGGGCCGGCGCTGGCCCGCCTCGCCGCTCGGCATGAAGGTGTTCCGCAGGAAGGCGCTGGTCCTATGCGCGGGCTACGCGCTGCTGCTTCTGCTGACCATGCTCAACCTCCTGGACTATAAGTGGCACAAGGAGCCGCCGCAGCAGTGCCGCGGGGAGCCCCCGGGGGCCGCGCTGCCCCCCGCCGGGCAGTCCGGCTCGCAGGCTCGCCCCGACCTACGCTCCCTCTACCGCGCTCCTGCGGCCCTGGGCAGCGCGGGGCCCGGCCCGGGGGGCGGCGGCAACAGCAGCGGCCCCGGCGCTAGCTCGGGCCCCGGTCCGGGCCCCCGCAAGCGACAGCTGGTCTACGTGTTCACCACGTGGCGCTCGGGCTCGTCCTTCTTCGGGGAGCTCTTCAACCAGAACCCCGAGGTGTTCTTCCTCTACGAGCCCGTGTGGCACGTGTGGCAGAAACTGTACCCCGGCGACGCGGTGTCCCTGCAGGGCGCGGCGCGGGACATGCTGAGCGCCCTCTACCGCTGCGACCTCTCTGTCTTCCAGCTGTACAGCCCCGCGGGCAGCGGGGGGCGCAACCTGACGACGCTGGGCATCTTCGGTGCCGCCACCAACAAGGTGGTCTGCTCGTCGCCCCTGTGCCCGGCCTACCGCAAGGAGGTGGTGGGGCTGGTGGACGACCGCGTGTGCAAGAAGTGCCCTCCGCAGCGGCTGGCGCGCTTCGAGGAGGAGTGCCGCAAGTACCGCACCCTCGTCATCAAGGGGGTGCGGGTCTTCGACGTGGCCGTGCTGGCCCCGCTGCTGCGGGACCCGGCCCTGGATCTCAAGGTCATCCACCTGGTGCGGGATCCCCGGGCCGTGGCCAGCTCCCGCATCCGCTCCCGCCACGGACTCATTCGGGAGAGCTTGCAGGTGGTACGCAGCCGGGACCCTCGGGCGCACCGCATGCCCTTCCTCGAGGCGGCCGGACACAAGCTGGGTGGGAAGAAGGAGGGGCTGGGGAGCGGCCCGGCTGACTACCACGCCCTGGGGGCCATGGAAGTCATCTGCAACAGCATGGCCAAGACCCTGCAGACGGCTCTGCAGCCCCCCGACTGGCTGCGGGGCCACTATTTGGTGGTGCGCTATGAGGACCTCGTGGGGGACCCTGTCAAGACGCTGCGGAGGGTGTACGACTTCGTGGGGCTCCTGGTGAGCCCGGAGATGGAGCAGTTTGCCTTGAACATGACCAGCGGCTCGGGCTCCTCCTCCAAGCCCTTCGTGGTGTCCGCTCGCAATGCCACCCAGGCGGCCAACGCCTGGAGGGCTGCCCTCACCTTCCAGCAGATCAAGCAGGTGGAGGAGTTCTGTTACCAGCCCATGGCGGTGCTGGGCTATGAGAGGGTCAATAGCCCCGAGGAGGTGAAAGACCTCAGCAAAACCCTGCTCCGGAAACCACGACTCTAAGACAGGGTATAGGAGGGGAGACAGGATAGGGCTTCTGTCCTCCCTGGAGACCCGCCCCCCGCCCCCCATAGGACCTCCTGAGAGCGGTGGACACGGGACGATCATGGCGTGTAGTCCAAAGGACAGCCTAAAACCCCAATAAGGGAAGACTAAGTATTCTCTCTATATTATATAACATAAATAATTACACTCACACTTGCTATAAAAATGTTTTGAGTCATGGGGTTTCAAGGAACAGCTACAACGGGTACATCCCAGAAGAGGCAAAACTTGAAAGAGTTGGCGAGTTTCCCCTCCCCTCCCTTCTCTTCCTTCCTTCCATGCCATCCCATCTCCCCTCACCTCCTTCCGTTCGGAAGTGGGATGTTGTTCAAGTTTTCAGCAACCAAAATCTTGTTTACAAACTTTCTGTGGTGTCTGTGGTCATGTAAATGAACAGTTTGGATTTTGGAGAGGGAGTGGGGTGGGTTTAGGGTTAGGGAGGTCAAGGAGGGTCTGGAGCCCAGGGGAGAGGCAGAAATCACAGATTCATAAATCTAAAATGGACTTTTGTGGGAAAAGCGGTGGTTACATGTGATTATTAATAAAGAAAATAATAAATGATATTCATTTTTTAATAACTGTTTTGGTTGCTTTAGAATTATCTATGTTACTTGTTCAGTGCAACTGCAAGTCACACTTGCTTTCCTGTATACCTGTCCCACATGGGAAGCCAGATGGATTGGTGGGGGTGAGGAGGGGAAACGAAGCATTTGCTTGGCTGACTCTTGCTCAGAGCTGGGAGTCACTTTCTTATAAATAAATCAAGGCTTCTGTCAGGCTCCAGTTCCAGCGTTTGTACACAAATTCACTAATACTACCCACCCCACCCCCAAAACCCTGAAACAAAAAAATAGAGCAAATCAGTGGAAAAGTACAGCTTCTTCCTGGTTATGAATCTAAGAAGGAAAGTACAAATTCCCGTGATTAAAAAAAAAAAAACCAAAAACCCAACTGCTTTGGGCTATCACAGTGTTAAGATTGAATACCCCGAGGACTTATTTTCTGTCCAGAGCTTAGTTCAGAATTTGGTCATTTGATATGATGGATGTTTAAAAAAAATGTGATTAAAAGAATACAACCGGAGATCAGAACAAAAACTAAAAGCTGGAGAGGTTGGAAACTGCCTATATGTATGCATATATGCATATATATATTTTTTCCTGTTCTATCATGGAGGTATCCACTGTTAGCTGAGGGGTCACTGAGGGGCGTGGATATGGAGTGTGTTTGTTTCTGTTCTTGACAGTCCACATAAGGAGGCACAGGGAAAAAGCAAGGGAGCTGAATTGGAAAAGGCTAAAGTTATTCAGCTTTTTCTTTTCCTTCCCGTCTAAAGGAGTATGAATTTATCATGCATAGCTTGTTTTTTGGTGCCAGTGGGATGTGTTACTTTCTTCACATTTATCACAAAAAAGTATAAATTTGCCAAGGAAATGGTAGGCCACAGAATGAGGCTTTAGTCTGAACTTATTCAGTATTCAGTTTTCATCCTTCCATATTTTAAAATGAAAACATGGGGTTAGTCTGTTTGAATTTTAAGAGTCTAGAATTTTACTTGGAGCAAAACATTGTATCTTTTTCAGGGGGAAATAATGTAGCTCATATTCTAACCCTATTTTGGGCTGGTATATCCCTGCATAATATCAGGTTTTGAAATTTGGGCATGTAATGGAGAAAGCAGACAGATTTGAGATATCTGATGTTAAATATAGCACAATTTCAATATCTTCCTACCCTGATTTCACTGTAATTTATTATGAGACCTTTGGAAGATAGCTTGGGCAGATTCTGTTAACTGTTAAGAATTTCTTTATAGGAAGAAAAAAGATAAAAAAGAATAATGTTCTTGTGAAGATAATTTATTTTAACACAGGAGTGACTATTAAGTGTATCATTGTAATTATGTGTGGAATCTAATTGTACCATTAAGGATTTCCAGATAAAGAAGCACAAAGGGGGAAATCAGGTATTTTTTCAGAAAGAATAAGAATTTTAAAAAAATAGTTGAGGGAAAAAAACTGATGTAGAGAGAAAACACGATCATTTCTTAATTTGTCCAACAGTTTATAGCTTTATTTTTATTATACTAAATTGCATATAGAACGCTTTGATTCTTGGTTTTTCATGAAAAACAGCACCAGTAAATGCATTTGTGACTCTTTTTAATTTAAAAACACTTTAAAATTAGATTAGCACATAATAAATAAGATGAATTGATATTTGATGACTGCAGATGGCATAATTTTAGGAGGGAATCAAGGGAACATCATTAAAGAGCAAATGCTTTTAATAAAAAAGACTATTCAGAAGCAAATTTTTGTGTTGTGGTGGATTCAAGGAATCTGACCTTACCATTTCATATGCTAAAATTCATGTTTAGTTTTTCTTGAAAAGGATTATTTTAAAAAAGTATTGGAATCCCAATTATGACATCTTCACCAGGGAAGTGGCAAAAAGTTTCAGTTTCATCAACATATAATTCTAGCGATTTTGCATCTTGTAATATGGATACTAAGTGGTCTATAGAAGACTGAGCCCCTTACTTGCTAAATAACTTTGTAACATAAACATCAATGGTCACCATACACCTCCAATATTTAAAAAAGTTATTTTCCTTTTAAAAATATAACTTCAGTGTTGTTTCTCCTTCCCCCTCCCCCTCCTCCCCCTCCACGCTTGTTTTATAACAGCTACCTTCACACCATTCTCTTATTCATATATTTGTGATTTGGAAAGTTACATTGTCTCTCTTGGAGGTTTGTAGGTAGCTAGTTTGTAGGTAGCTGGTGGAATGGGGTCTAGAACAATGGGGTGGTTGCCTACAACGGATACTAAGTCAACCATTTCTAGGACATACATTTCTCATGGGTTTGGGGAGGGTCCAAGAAATTAATTGTCCTTAACTTATGGTCATATAGTACTACAAAGTTAACAAGGCACTTTACCTCCATTATATCATTTGATCCTCACAACAATTTCCTGGAGATAGGTACTACAGGTATTTTAAGCCCCATTTAATAGATGAAAAAACCCAAAGTTTAGGATGTTAAATGATGGGCCTAAGGTAACAACAAGTAATTGTCAGAGATAGATTTTGAACCCATGTTTATTTCTGATGCCAAGTACTCTATCTTTCCATGGTTCTGTGGTATTAAAGTAATAGCAAATTCTAATAAAAATACCCATTCTGTTGCAATGTCTCTGAAATAGATTGTTTTTTTTAGTTTTTGTTTATTTTTAACATTTATTTAAATTTTTTTGAGTTCCAAATTCTCTCCCTCTTGCTCTTCCCACACCCATTATGAAGGAAAGCAATATGAGACCAGTTATGCATGTGAAGTCATGCAAGACATATTTCCATATCAGCTGTGTTGAAAAAATGCACAAGAAAAAGCAAGAAAAAAGAAAGTGAAAAAATGTTGTATTCAGAGATCATAAATTCTTTCTCTGGAGGTGGATATTCATCATGGGTCCTTTAGAATTATCTTGGCTCATTGCATTGTTCAGAGTAGCTAAGTATTTCATGGTTGATCATTGTTACAATATTGCTGTTATTATGTACAATGTTCTGGTTCTGCTCACTTCTATTGCATCAGTTCATAAAAGTCTTGAAATATATTGTAATAATTTTAAAACCTACTATAGTAATGTGATTATTGCTTGATGGAAATGCTCTTTAGGATAAATTGTTACTATTATTTTAAAATGTTTTATTGATATATTTTAAAAATTTCCACTGTCATTTTTCAAAGACTGCCTGCCTCTGCCTCCTTTCCCCACTCCCTCTCTTTCCCCCTCCCCTCAGCCATCTCCTGTTAACACATAAGCACATTTAAGCAGAACAAATCAGCACATTGATCAGGGCTGGTAATGTTTGCTAGATTCTGTACTTCTGATCCATGGCCCCAGAGAGTCAGAGTTACCATGGGTATGCTGAAGTCACAGTTGGTCACTGCATTGGTCAGAGATCCTAGGTCATTCTTTTTTTTTTTTACCTCCTCCTCCTCCTCCTCCTCCTCCTCC
>JAQQSU010004687.1:0-14012 GCA_028627135.1 Pseudochirops cupreus
CTCATAATTAAAAACTTTTACAAGGGAGGTGAAAATGGTGGGGTATTGGTTGGATGGGCAACACTTGAACCTCACTAACTTTGAAATAGTTCAAAGAGGGAAAATGTAGATATACTCAATTGGCAGTAAATATCTATCTTATCTATCAGGGAAGTAAGAGGGGGAAAGAATAAGAGAAAGGTGGTGGGATGATAAATGGGAGGGCAGATAAATCAAGGCAGTGGTAAGAAGCAAAAAAACACAAAAACAAAAACAAAACATTTTTACTACCCGGCACATTCTGCCAAGGAATAATCCCTGCTTCTTTAAATTGTTATGGCTTTTTAGTAGACATTTGCATTTTAGAACACAATTGAACACTTGTATAGCAATTTTTCTAAAAAAAAATTCCTTAACTCTTTTTTCGCCTCATAGACTCTTTTGACTGTATGATGAAAACTATATGTGACTTGTCATGATCACTTTTGAAAGACACACAATAAAGCATATACGTTTAAAAATGTCAAAAGAAGAAATGTTTAGTTAAGATAAAAACCTTTTTGAAGAGCATTAATAGCAGCATCAGAATCCCATTAAATAAAGAAGTAACCCACTGTATGAGGAAGAACCAATTACAAGTCACAAACCCTTGTTAAGTCAAGTTGGTGGGAAGTTTTACCGTCTGGGAACACTGGTTGCAAAATAGTAATCCCCTTTCTTTGGGAAGTTTATTAATGGTTTTAGAATGACTTGTTAGGAGAAAAGGCAGAGAAAACCTCCTTCTCCAACAGAATCAACTGAAATATAGAAGGCATTGCCACTAACAACAATGAGAAAACAAGAGAAGAATATTATGACGCCAGCCAAAACTCTGGTAAAGGATTTTTTTTATTTTTGGAAGAGGGGAGGCAATCCCGATTAAGTGACTTTAACAGGGTTAAATACCTAGCAAGTGTCTGAGGTTGGATTTCAACTCAGGACTTCTCAACTCCAGGGCTGATGCTCTATCCAGTGCAGTACACACCTGCTCCTAATAGGGGAATTTGTGGAGCAACTAATAAGAGGGTCACTGTTATATTTCTAATGACCACCACTCAACAGAAGTATAAGAGGAACACTCAAAAATGCATAAGACTGATAATAAAATAAAACAAATCAAGGTGAATGAAGTTCTTGAGAGCTCTGGAAGTATATGTCAGATGTCAATTAAATGGTTTTGAGAAAAGAATGGGTCAGTAGAAACGTAGTGATAGCGAAAGTGTAGAGGTGGTCTATTTATGCAGAGGATTTCTGGTATTTTTGTTGATGCAACTGTATTATATCATTGTTGTTGAACCTCCTATCTAACTTGCTAATTACTTGATAATGACATGTTTTAATGAAGAGCTTTATTTTGAAGAAATAATATTAACTAGTATTTTTCTATCACTTTAAAGTTTATAAAATGATTTGCTAACATTATCTCACTTCATTCTTGTAATAATCCATTAACAGTCTTACAGATGAGAGGCGAGAGAGTGAATAAGCATTTATATGGTACCTAGTACAGGCCAGACATTGAAATAACCACTTTTCCAAATATAATCTCATTTGATCCTCACAATCCTGTAAGGTAGGTGTTATTATAATCCTCTTTTTACAATTGTGAAAATCAAGCCAAAAAGAGATTAAATAATTTATCCAGGATCACAAATGAAGTAAGTGTCTAAGGCAATATTTAGACTCAAATTTTCCTGACTTCATGTCCAATATTTTAGCAACTAAACTATTTAGTAAATGTCAATAGTAGAGTGTTCAACATGTTATTCCTATAGTAAGAAGATGTGAGATAAAACCTAGCCTTTCACATTAACTATTCTATAACTTTGGGCAAGTCACTTAATCAACTGCACTAAATCTCAGTTTTCTTTTTCATTGAATCAAATATGCTGCTGTCTTGTACCAGTAGAACCAGTATCAAACCAGTTATAGAATTTTCTCTTGGATGAAATGCTTAAAATCATTTTGATGTTTTTCTTTTTTCCCCTTTTTAATTTATTTTTAATTTTCAACATTCACTTTTGTAAAATTTTGAGTTCCAAATTTTCCCCCTTTACATACCCCCAAAATAGCATGCAATCTGATATAGGCTACACATGTACAATCATATTAAATGCATTTCCATGTTAATTATGTTGTGAAAGAAAAATCAGAACAAAAGGGGAAAACCACAAGAAAGAAAAAAAAGGCAAAATACTATGCTTCAACCTGTACTCAGACTTCATAGTCTTTCTGTGGAACTGGATAGCATCTTCCATCAAGAGTCTTTTGGAATTGTCTTAGTCATTGCATTGCTGAGAAGAGCTGAGCCTGTTGAAGTTGGTTGTTGTACCATATTACTGTTACTGTGTGCAATGTTTTCCTGCTTCTGTTCACTTCACTCAGCATGAGTTCATACAAGTCTTTGCAGGTTATTACTTATGGAACAATAGCTTTCCATTTCATGCACATATCACTGCTTCTTCAGTCATTCCCCAATTGATGGGTGTTCCCTCAATTTCCAATTTTTGGTCATCACAAAAAGAGCTGCTATATGTATTTTTGTACATGTGGGTCCTTTTCCATTTTTTATGATGTCTTTGGTATACCAACTTAAAAGTGGCATTGCTGGATCAAAAGATATATACATTTTTATAGCCCTTTGAACATTGGTCCAAATTGACCTCCAAAATGGCTACATCAATTCACAACTCTACCAACAATGTATTAGTGTTCCAATTTTCCCACATTTTCTCCAACATTTATCATTTCTTGTTTCTGTCATATTACATAATCTGATAGATGTGATATGGTACCTCAGAGTTATTTTAATTTGTGATTTTCTCATCAATAGTGATTTAGATCATTTTTCACATGGTAGAAAGCATTAATTTCTTCCTCTGAAAATGGCCTGTTCATATCCTTTCATCATTTTGCAATTGGGGAATGACATGTATTCTTAGAAATTTGACCCCATTCTCAATAATTTTAGAAATGAAAATCTCAGTTTTCTTATCTATAATATGAGAAAGGTGGCCTAGATGGACTCTGGCATTCATTCCAATTCAGCTCTAGATTTATTTTACTACAATCTAAGGAGTTTTTAAGAAGTCAGGTAAGCAATCTCAAAACATCCAAAACATCATTTCCCTGTCTTCTTTGAGGGTAGCTAAACAACATGGTATCAGTAAGTAGTTTGGTAATGTTAAGTAATCCTGCTATCAAGTCTTATATAATACAAAATACAGCAAATGTTAGTTACATTCAAGTAAAATTTAAAAACACAATGAATGTACTTTCTATTCTTCTGTTTTTAAGCTTACACAGATGTGTAAACACTGTTCCTGAAAGAAAAGAGATTATATTTATAAATATACAAGCAGCTAAAATTGAAAAACCTTTTTTTTTTTAAAGTGTACAGATAGAAACATGCCTGCATTGCTTGGCTGTCAGGAATGGAAACTCTATTTCTAAGACAGGAAAAGACATGATTTCAAAAAAAAAATAGGAGAGCAAAGATGATTTTAAAATTTCCTATTCTATCTAACCAAATACACAGTTGGGTGGGTGTTGCTACATTTTTGTAGTTGATTTTTTTTCCTCCTTCCCCCCTCCTGGGAAGGGTAAAGCCAGGTTTCTGACAACTGAGTAGCTCACACAGTGTCAGGGATCATATTTTTCTTAAGCAATGATGAGTAAAATATGAATTTTACATACCTGTCTCTTCCTTTTCTCTTTCTCTCTCTACATATTTATTTTTCTAAAATCTCAAAGATCCTGTCTCTAGCTGTTGAAAATTTGCAGTGTAGTTATAAAAATTGTATAAGATATTGATGTGCAACATAAAATATCACACATGTCATATTTTGGAACACAAATGACACAGTATTTTCAATTCTTTGGGGATTTGTTCAAATGCACTCACCCTAAGCCTCTATTATACTTCTACTGTGGTGAGTGAACTGCATTCCTTTGTTTTGAAAACAAATTTCTTACATCATAAAGGTAAATTTTAAACAAGTTGTTGAAAAGTAAACTAATTTTTTATATGCAGAATCCAAAATATTGTGTGCTTTTTAAATTATCAACTGTCATTTGATTAATACCTTAGGATTTACTAAACTGCCTTCATGGCTTACCAGTTTTGAGCAAAATGCCATAATTCTCAGAGAGGGATGGTAGATCATTAACTGGTTTTTCAATGCTTTCTGCTATTTTTTTTAAAAGAGGGAAGATATTATCCAGTAGAAAAACAATTTAAGTGGTAAAAGTGAGAAGAGCTCACCTTAAAATTTCATCCATAAAATAAAGAAATATAAGTGAATGAATGAATAGATAAATTCCCTTCCTTGTACTATATTCTTTACTAAAAAAAAAATAAATTCTTGAAAATTTCTTTCATACTGCTAAATTATAATCATAATTTTAGTGATGATGGTTCATGTGAGATGTGGATTTCAAAATCATTGGTGGATTAGTCATGGGTATGGACAATATATTTAAATGCTCCAAACCTCACTCTTTCCCATATTTAGTTTGCCTTCAATTTATTTCCATTCAATTTCCTCTCTTCTTTCTTTCCTTGCATACTTTCTTCCTTCTTTCCTTTTATGGGCAATTTTATTATTTTGGGAATCCTACTCTTTAGTGATTCTCTGCATAGAATATGTTATGTGCCTCGAACCCTGAAAGGTTGTGATTTTTTCATCATAATAAACAATATGTGACAAAGGAAGGATTAGAAGTCACATCTTCTCAGCTTTGCCCTCTATTCAAAGTCATATTTCCATTTTTCTTTGTTTATTAACTAGGAAAATAAATTGCCAATTGGGTTGTTGAGAGAAACAATGGGAAAGTATACAAAGTATTTTGTAAATATATAAGTTTTATATAAATGTCAGGGTGTATTAGTTTCCATGCATTTAGAAAAATAAAAGTTCTTTCAGTGTCTATTTGTGGATTTTCTGCAACTTCAGAGTATGTGATTGATCATACTCACATAAAACACATAGAAAACAATTGAAACTATGACAAGCATAGTAACTTTCCTCCACTGAGGATCTCATGATATCTTCTTAGCATCATGAATTACTTTATATTCTACTTACATGTGTGTCATTTTATTAGACAGTAAGCTCCATGAGTGTAAAGAGTTTGTCAAGTATGAAATACCTAGGTATACCTTTCACACAGTTCGTAATTTAAAATATTAAATATTTTAAAATATTAAATAAATATTATATAAGAAACATATAAATATAATAAGTATATAAATAATAAATTTATAATGTTATATATAATTTACATATAAACATATATGAATTATTACATGAAATATTAAATTGATAACAGAAGTTCAACTTGAAATATGTTGTATATATTTTTTAAATATGCTACCCTTTGCCCCATGTTTAAATATATAATGGTGTTTTAAATTATCCAAAAAAAATACAAAAGTCACAAAGAAATAAACCTTTATGAATAAGTACCCATCAGAGACAAGCCTGGAGGGCTGACTGAAAGCCATCTTGAGGTGTAGAGAAAGGCACAAATTTCTTGGCTCCTAATTCATTCTGGAGTGTCAACATGGAGACCTGGAAGTCAAAGATGTTATTAATGCTGCAAAGAAAAGAAGGCTAAATGCTAGGGATAAAAGTTTATCACTCCAGTTACTATGCCTACAGAGATGCACCCATGTGAATATGGACACATGTATACACATATGCACATAAACAACATACATTAAATTTTGTGTATGTCTGCATGCACATTATTTTAAGGTATTTAATCTATGCAGAAGTACATGCACACACACAAATTTACTGTGCAATGCCAAATCTTAGGAGTTGATGGAAGAATCACCACCTCCTGGTTGCATTTTCTTTACTTGATTATAAGTCAATGACACTTGGCAACTGTATTTTATAGCAAATTAAATTGGCATTCCTCTGTATAACATCCAATGAATTAGATCAATTTTTTTTTCTTTCTGGAAGGCCAGAAATCATCAAAATATAATGCCTGACCCTGAATTTAAGATCAGTTGATTTAGTTGGTAGAGGTGTCAAATATTCATTCGACTTTGCTATCTTTTGGTTTTGTTATCTCATTTGTTTTGTTTATGTATTTTTTGTGTTCTGATTCAGATTTTTTCCCCCTGTCCATTACTTTATGAAGATGTGCTTAAATGGTGATTTAAACAAATTTTGTTTCTTCATTCAAAGATTGACTTTTTGTTCTGTGATACATTAATGTTTTTTTAAGTTGTTTAAATTGTGATTTTCTTGATTGTTCTATTTTCACATTTATTTTAGTTAGGAGGTTTTTTAAAAATATTATTATCATTTTTAGTTTTAATAGTCACATTTATTATATATAAACTCTTTTTCCTCCACTTTTTTTTGAAGTTAATGATTTTTCTGTGTTTTTCTTGTTTTTTTTATCACAGTACTTACTGTGTGCTTTTAATTTTTAGAGAGTATTTTTTTGCTTTTTATGGTGATTAGAAAAGATGAATTTTGACACAAACTACTCAATCAGCTTCTCAAAGGAATTTCACTGTAGTTTTTCACAGAACATACTTTTGTACAGTTCTACTAGATTTTGAGCATGTAAAAAGATATCTAAATATTCAATGGGATTTAAATCTAGTTGATAAAAGGTACACAATACTCCCTGTCAAAAAAGACATATTACATATTTTTTAAATTAACAAGAGAGTTCGTAGAATCATAGAATTAAAGGCTGGAGGAATGTTTACAGTCATGGATACTAGTCTTTTCATTTTTGGAGTTTAGAAAGTTGAGGAACAGAGAGAGAAAGATCTAAATTTTAATCCATGCTATTCTAATCCATTATGATCTAAATTCTTTCCATAATACCATATGTTGTTCACTCTCTCACTCATGCCCCTAATTAGAACAACTATACAGATAATTGATATTCACAGACATGGACAACATCACCTAGTAAAGGGGAACCTTTTTCTAAAAAAATAAAAACATTGGATCTTTAGAAATATCTTCAAACAAACTCAGAAAATGAGCAGAAAAATTATTTATTGGAAAAATCATTCAAGTTAAAGACAAAATAACTTGGGTTCTAGTCCTAACTCATTTATTTAAATTGCCTTTTTGACATTGGTAGTCAATAAACTTCTTCAGCCACACATTTCTTTAGGTGTAAAATAAGTAGTTTATAATTTTTCCAATGTCTATTCCACTTTTAAGAACCTATTGATAGCCTCTTGAGAGCCAACATGGTAGAGTAATTAGGAAATCACCTTAACTGCTCCATATTCACCTCCAGACAACTATATAAAAGCAAGCCAACATGAATTCTTGGATAGTGTAACCAGCAAAAAGACAGAGTAAAACAATCTTCTAGCTCAAGAAACTTATGTTAGCAGTAAAAATGTATTCCGTTCATGCAAAAAAAAAAAGGAAAATGGTACAAAACAAGAAGCATGTAGCCAATTAGCAGCAGGCTCTGCCACACAATGCAATGGGAGGTTCTGAGCCCCAATGTGGTGTGAGCAGGGAAACACCAACACCAAGATATTTCATGTGCCTTAGCATAGTGCCACGCATACTGTCTCACACCAGTACTGGGACATCCTCTATCACTGCCTCATCTCAGTACCAAGTAATGTGACAGACTCACATAACCTCCAGCAATGCCACCTGCCATACACTCTACCCCCTCAGTACTGCATTAGGCATAAGGGTCCCCTCAGGGTAACAACAGTGTAGCACCAGACTAAAAGCCATGGCCTACTCTCCCAGGCACAAGAAGATTGGGAGAGTGCCCCTTCTATCCCAAAAGCAGAGCTTAAATTTAAAAGTAAGGGGAAAAGGTTGGAAAACATGAGCATAAAAGAAACAACCAAACAAAATAATCTGGGCAAAGTTGTTATGGGAAGATCAAGACAGAAATTAAAAGAGGACAATATAAAAACACTTATGCACAAAGCCCCAAAGAAGAATGGGAATTGGTCTCAAGCCAGAGAGATCTCATGGAGGGACTCAGAAAGGAATTTGTAAATCAAACAAGAGAGGTAGAAGAAAAGAAATGAGTATGATGTAAGAGAAATTTGAAAAAAGGAGTCAGAAGCTTGGAAAAAGAAAATGACTCTTAAAAAAATAAAATTGGCTAAATGGAAAAGGAGGTATAAAAACCCACTGTAGAAAACAATTCCTTAAGAAGTAGAATCATTCAAATAGAAAAAGAGATACAAAAATAAAATGGGGAAAAACACAATTCCTTAAAAAGTAGAATTGACTAGATAGAAATAGAGTTTACTGAGGAAAACAATTTATTCAAAATTAGAATTGGGTGAGTTGAAGCTAATGATTGTATGAGACATCAAGAATCAAGGAAACAAGATCAAAAGAATGAAAAAAATACAAGAAAATGTAAAATATCCCTTTAGAAAAACAATTGACCTGGAAAATTGATCTAGGAGAAAAATAAATTAAGAATTATTAGATTACCTGAAAGCAGGACCTGGACATCATACTTCAAGAAATTATCAAAGAAAATTGCCCTGATATCCTAAAATCAGAGGGCAAAATAGACATAGAGAGAAACCACTAATCACCTCCTGAAATAGATCCCAAAATAAAAAATTCTCAATAATATTATAGTCAAATTCCAGAACTTTCAGATCAAGAAAAAAGTATTGCAAACAGCCAGAAAGAAAAAAAAATTAGAATGTCAGGGAGCCACAATAGGGATTACATAGGACTTAGCAGCCACAATATTAAAGAAACAGATGTTATAGAATATGATATTCTTAAGGGAAACAGCACAATGACTACAACCAAGAATCACCTACATGGTGAAATTGAGCATAATACTTCAAGAGAAAAAATGGTGATTCAATGAAATAGAAGGATTTCAACTTTTCATAAGGAAAAGACAGGAGCTAAATATTAAAAAAAAAGTCAAGATCAATATTCTGGAGAAGCATAAAAAAATTAGAAAGGAAAGAGAAAACATAAGGGATTCAATGGGGCTACACTGTTTACATTCCTAAATGGGAAGATGATTCTTGAAATTTTTAAGCACTGTATCACTAATAGTGCAATTAGGAGTATATATAGAGAGTATGATATAAGGTGGATTTGAAGAAATGATAAAAAAATTATTAAAGGATGAGAAAGAAAATTACATTGAAAGCAAAAGGAAGAGAAAGGTACAATGGTATAAATTATTTCACCTAAAGAGCTATGAAAGACCTATTATAATGAAGGGGAAAATGGAAGGGTGGGCAATGGACAATCATAAGAATTGTCTTGGTGAGGAATTTCATACACAATCCATTGACCATAGCAATCTATATTTTCCTGCAAAGAAGTAGGAGTGGAAGAGATTAAGTAAGGTGCTGAGACTGACAAAAGGGAGGACAGATTAGAGGAGCTGACAGAGAAAAGCAAAACACATGTGAGAAGGGAAAGGGTGAAAGGAGAGAGAGGGTCAAAGAGGATGAAAAATAGAATGGAGGGAAATACATAGTAATCATAACTATAGATATGAATGGGATGATCTCTGACATAATGTGGAATCAGATAACAGTGTCATTAGATTTCATTTCCTCCATCCTAATTTTTAAGGAATTATTTTCTACAGTGAGACTTTGGACCTACTTTTCCATTTGGTCAGTTTTGGATTTTAAAGCATTCTTCTTACCATTGACTTTTGAGACCTCTTTTTTTTGGCCTAGTCTTTTTTTTAAAGATATTATTTTCTTTAGTATTGTGGGTGTGGGTGTGTTTGTGTGTGTGTGTGTGTCCATTAGCAAATTGTTGCCACATTTTTAATGATTTTCTTTCATCACTCTCATTTTTCTTCTCCATTTTTCCTCTCCCTCTCTTGAAGTTGATACTCATTTTTGAGCTCTTCAATGTCCTGAGACCAACTCATATTTTCCCTAAAGTCTTAGTATGTAGAAGTTTTGACTTTTTGTCTTCTGAGTATATGTTTTGATCTTCTTTATCAATGTAGTAACTTTCAATAATCAGAGTCTTTTTTTCCCCCATTTTGTGGGTCATTTTCCCAGTCTATGACTTGACTTTTAACTCTTTTTTAAAGTAGGGCTCTCCTTCCAGGGTGGAGAATGTACTGTCCCAAGCTTCAAGGGTTTTGTGCAGCTGTTTTCAAAGATACTTCTGGGGATCTGTAAGCTTTCAGTTCTTCCATGGTTGTATGGTCTAAGGAGGCCATACTCCTCTCCTAGCCTATACTCTCATCTGTAGGTGACCACAAGCACTCCTTTCTGTCCTGGAACCTTGAGGAAGGCCTCCCTTCCACTGTAGCCACAATCTCTCTTATTCTGGTACTCTTCCTGGGTTTGGGCCTGCCACCCAGGATTGCAACCTTGATCTGAGTATGGGAAATTCAATGAAGTCCTTCCTCAGTGTAAGTAAAGAGAGCCCACATAATCACTTTCTAATCAGTTATTTGACCCTCCCTGCCTTACCATCTGTGGGTGTGGAATTCCAGAAGCAGTTGCCACCATTGCTCATTCTGTGGCTCCCAAGATTTGTTCCTGGTCTACTGTGGCTAGGGCAGTGCCAGCACAACTTGATCTGAAGTCTGCAGTTCCCAGATGTTATAGACCATTCCTGCTGACCTTCTAAGTTTTCTTTGGTTTCTATGGGCTGAGGGGTCAGGAAATTGCCACTGTTTCCACTGATTCAGTCACCTGAGGTCTGATTCTAGTTTGCTGGGACCATGTTTCTGCTGGCCACCTGAGCTGGACTATCATTATCTCTCACCCTGGTACAACAGGCCTTTCCTGCCAAACTCTTAAGTGGTATTGGCCTGGAAATATGTTTCACTCCATCTTTTTGTTTGTTTTGCAGCTCCAGAAAATATTTTGGAGTCATTATCCAAAGGTATTTCTACGGGTCAGGTAGAAAAGACAGGTGATTTCCTGTCTTTATTCAGTCATCTTGGCTCTGCAACTTGAATATATATAAATAGTCAAAATAACATTCATTCAAAGTTACTCTTAAAACAATATTGTTTTCACTACATACAATGTTTTCTTATTTCTGCTCATTTAACTCTTCATTGCTTCATGCAAATCTTTCCAAAATTTGAGAGGCATTCCACATTTGATGCATATCCCTGCAATCTCCATTTCTTTGTCACCACAAAGAGAGTAGCCATAAATAATTTAGAACATACAAGTTCTTCTCCATTTTATGTAATCACCTTTGGAATGGTGGTATTGCTGGATCAAAGCATATAGGCAGCTTACTGTCTATAATTTCAGAGTGCTCTTCAAAATGGATGGATCATTTCACAATTCTGCCAACAATGAATTTGTTTCCATTTTTTTCCACATCCCCTGCAGCATGTTTCCCTTTCCAATTCAATCATTTTAGCAAAGCTCATAGATGTAAAATGTTACCTGGAGGTTGTTTAATTTGAATTTATCTAATAAATAATGATTTAGAGCATTTTATATGACTGTAAATTATTTTTCTATCTTCATTGAAAAGCTATCTCTTCATATCTTTGACCATTTAGGAAATAGGGAATAATCTGCATTCTGACTGATTTGATAAAGTTTTTTTATGTATTTTATAGAAGAGAGTTCTATCTAATAAAGTATTTATAAAAATTACCCCAATTTTTGGTTTCTTTCTGCTCTAGGCTACATTTATTTTATTTGTATAAAACCTTTTTCAATTTAACATAACTGAAATGATCCATTTATCCATAAGTTTGGTTCCTTTCCCTCTTTACTTATAAATTGTTTGCCTGTGCATAAGTCTAACAAGTAATATATTCCTTGTTCTTCTAATTTTGTTGTAATGTCTCTTTACCTAGGCCATGTATCCATTTTCACCTTATCTTGGTAAATGGTGTAAGACATTGTTCCAAGTACAGTTTCTGCCATATGAATTTCCAGCTTTCCAAACAATTTTCATGATGTAATGAATTCTTATCGCAAAATTTTATGTCTTTACCTTTGTTAAATACAAGGTTATCATATTTATTTGTCACTGTAAATTGTATGTCTACTTTTTTCCGTTGATCTACCATTCTATTTTCTAGCCAGTACTAGACAGTTTTTGATAATTTCTATCTTACAATAGTTTAAAATCTGGTACCGCTAAACCTTCCTTCACATTTTTTTTTCATTATTTCCTCTGATATTCTTGGCCTTTTGTTCTTTTAAATGAATTTTGTTATAACTTTTTTTTTCTAAAAAAAGTAAAATAATTGTTTTTCTTAATTTAATTAGGATGACATTGAACACATAAATTGGTTTTGTAAAATTGTCGTTTTCATTATATTTTCCCTGCCTACACACAGGCAGTGAATTTTTCTCTATTTAAATTTGATTTTATTTGTTTAAATGTTTTTTTTTATAATTTTGTTTACATCATTTCTGGTTTTGTTTGGGCATGTGTACTCCCCAGTGTTTTATTCTGTCCACTGTTACTTTAAATGAGGTATTCTTTACTTCTTGCAGAGTTTTGTCTGTGATTTATCTGAATGCTGATGACTTATGCGGATTTAATTATCTCATTAATTTACAATTTTTTGCCACCACAGAAAGAATTCGTATAAATTCTTTTGTACATATAGGTCTCTTTCCTTTTTCTTTGATCTCTTTTGGATATAGACCTAGCAGTGATCCTGCTATTTCAAAAGAGTATACACAGTTTTATAGCACTGTTTTATAGGCATAGTTTCAGAATATTCTACAAAATAGTTGGATTAGTTCAAAACTCCACCAAGTGTTCATTAGTATGCCTATTTTCCCCTCATCCCTTCCAGCATTTGTCATTTCGTATAGGTATGAAGTGCTACATCAGAGTTGTTTTAATTAGCATTTGTATAATAAAAAAGTGAATTAGAGTATTTTTCACACACAGACATGCATGTACATATTGCATATATATGCAATACATATACACACAAACATACGTATGTATGCTTATGCAAAGTTTGATCTCTTCTGAAAATTAATTGTACTGATACACAAATTATCAATTGTACAATTTTTTTTTAACTTTTATAACATTGATTCAGTTTCCTACATATTTAGTGATACTTGCTGGAAAAATATTTAACATTACTTCATTATTAATGATGTACATTATGGTATTTTTAATCAAAATGTAGCTTCCTTCACTATCTTTTAATTTATCCTATTTTTTGTTTTTACATTGTCTGAGATAATTAGTGTTGTTTCTTCCTTTATTTTACTTCAGCTGGAGCATGATAGATTCTTCTCTGTCTCCTTAAATTTACTGTATATGCATGTCTTTTTGTTTCAATTGTGTCTCTTGAAAGTAACATATTGATTGCTTCCTCCTTATGTGTTAGCTCATCCCTTTTACATTCATACTTATGAATATTGCTTATTTCCCTCCTTATTTTCTTCTGTTTATCTTCTGTCTCTCTTTTTATCCTGTACCTCCTCAAAAGTCTGTTTACTTTTGAACACTTTCTCCCTTAATTTGCCCTCTCTTTTATCATCATCTCTCCATTTTTCTTATTGTAGTCACTTCCTATTTCCCTGTTGCATGATAGATTTCTATATACAACTCTGCACGTATGCTTACCTACACATACATGCATATATACATATACATACATATATATATGTATATATGCATGTATGTGTAGGTGTAAACATAAACATTTACACTATTGAAATGTATGCATGTATGTACATATGAGGATATGTATGCATACACACATATATGTATGTATGTATGTATGTATGTATGTCTTCAGACCTCTTGTTGTTGTAGTTGTTGTTTTTTAGAATTTTGAGTTCCAAATTACCTCCATTCCTCCCCTTACTCCTTTCTGAGATGGTACGGAATCTGATATACATTATACATGTGCAGTTATGGAAATGATATTTTCATAATTCTCATATTGTGAGAGAAAACAGAGACCAGAGACAGTTTTTTTTAAAGTATGCTTCAATTTGCATTCACATTTTACCTGTTCTTTATTGAGAGGTGGATAGTATTTTTCAT
>JAQQSU010004688.1:0-14012 GCA_028627135.1 Pseudochirops cupreus
ATTTCATCTTTTAAATATCATCCCTTCCTATTGAATTGATCCTGTGCCCTCTGTCCATGTATATCTGTACACATACATAAACACACTCACATATGTATTCATATGCATATATACCCTCCTATATAGACATATATGTATGTATACATATATATATATACATTTATATTCCCTTCAACTATCCTCATAGTAAGAAAAGTTTCATAAGTTACATTTATCATTGTTCCATGTAGTTCAATGTTAATAAGTTCCTTAGGATTTCTTTTCCCTGTTTACCTTCTCATGCTTCTCTAGCTTCTTGTGTTTGAATGTCAAATTTTCTATTCAGCTCTAGTTTTTTCATCAAGAATGCTTGAAAGTCCTCCACCTCATTGAGTTACCATATTTTCCCTTGAAACATTATACTCAGTTTTGCTGGGTAGGTGATTCTTGGTTTTAATCCTAGCTCCTCTGATCTCTGGGATATCATATTCCAAGCCCCTTGATCCCTTAATGTAGAAGCTGCTAGATGCTGTGTTATCCTGATTGTGTTTCCACAATATTCAAATTGTTTCTTCTTGGCTGCTTGTAATATTTTCTCCTTGATCTGAGAATTCTGGAACCTGGCTATAATATTCCTAGGAGTTTTCTTTTTTGGGATCTTTTTCAAGAGGTGATGGGTGAATTTTTTAAAGTTCTATTTTGCCCTCTAGTTCCAAAATATCAGGGCAATTTTCCTTGAGAAGTTCTTCAAGGATGATTTCCAGGTTCTTTTTTTGATCATGGCTTTCAGGTAGTCCAATAATTTTTAAATTGTCTCTCCTGGATCTATTTGCCAGATCAGTGGTTTTTCCAATGAAATATTTCACATTGCCTTCTATTTTTTCATTTGTTTGGATCTGTTTAATAGTATCTTGATTTCTCATAAAGTCATTCGCTTCCATTTGCTCCAATCTAATTATGAAGGAATTATTCTCTTCTGTGAGCTTTTGAAATTATTTTTCCATTTGGCAAATTTGGCTTTTTAAGGCATTCTTCTCCTCATTGGCTTGTTGGGCCTCTTTTGTCATTTGAGTTAGTCTGCTTTTTAAGGTATTATTTTCTTCAGTCAGGTTGTTGACTCTCTTTTCATGATTTTCTTGCATCATTCTCATTTCTCTTCCCAATTTTTCCTCCACTTCTCTTACTTGATTTTCAAAATACTTCTTGCACTCCTGTAACCAATTCATATTTTTGTTGGAAGCTTTTGGTGCAGGAATTCTGTGTTGTCTTCCTCTCGTTCCATGCTTTGATCCTTTCTGTCCCCAAAAGAGGGATCTAAAGTTGGATGGCTGTGCTTGCTTTGCTTCCTTTCTTTGCTCATGTTTCCAGTCAATTACTTGACTTTTGAGCTCTTTGCCACAGTAGAACTCTGCTTGCAGAGGGGAGGGCTTTGTCCCAAATCTCTGGGGTTTTCGCAGCTGCTGGAGCTATTAGGAGGGCACCATCTCTACAGCCCCCACCAGCTTTGGCTCACTGGTCACCACCACCCAAGACTGTGATCTAGATCCATGCAGGTTAAGGCAAGAGCTCTTAGCCTCTGAATGGTCACTTCCTCCCCTCCCCCAGCAATCTGCAGACCAGGAGCTCTGAAGCAGCTATGTGGAGGTGGCTGCAGGGCTGACACTTCCACAGCTTCTCACTCGGGGGTAGAGGCCAGATTGCAATCCATCCCCCCCAGATCCAGCTGAGTTCTACTGACCTTTTACTTTGTCTTTGGCATTTATGGGTTGATAATTTTGGAAACTGCCACAGCTGCTGCTGGTGGTCTGGGCCACCCTGAGGCTAAAACTGCAGGCTCACATGGGGCTGTGATAATCTCCCAGCAAGCTGCAATGGACCCTTCCTGACAGCCTGCCAGGCTGCCTTCAGAGGGAGATTTGTTTCTCTCTGTCACTTTGTGGGTTCTGTAGCTCTAAAATTTGTTTAGAGTCATATTTTATAGGTATTTGAGGTGGTTATTCTCTCCAGTGGCTCTTGCAAACCTTTTCATCCCTCTTTAAACCTCCTGTGGCTCCCTCCTTCCCTTACTCTCTCAATTGAGAACCTTGCCTCTTATTTTACTGGAATAAATTGAGGTCATTTCTTGTGAATTCCCTCTTTCTCTCTCTTTCTCATCTCCTGTTACTCAGACACCTTATGCTGCTTTTACTTCTGTTTTGCATCATAAAATGGCCTTACTCCTTACCATGGGTAACAACTCCTCTACTTATTCAAGTGATCCCATTCCATCTCATCTTCTCCAACAGATTGCCCCCTCTTTCATCTCAACTCTCACTTATTTTCAATTTTGCCTTTGCTGCTGGAAGTTTATAACTTCTCCATGTCTCCCCTATCCTGAAAAAAAACCCTCACTTGTTCCTTCCATCCCTGCTATCATCCCATATCTCTTCTGATCTTTGTAGCTAAACTCTTCAATAAAGCCTTCTACAATAGGTACCTCCACTTTCTCTCCTCTCGCTTCCTTCTTAACCCCTTATGATCTGACTTCTGACCTTACCATTCCAATTAAATGGCTTCCTCAGGAATTACTAATGATCTTTTAGCTGTCAAATCCAATGATCTTTTCTCAATTCTCATTCTTCTTGACATCTGCAACCTTTGACATGCTGCTCCTGCTCTCCTCCCTGAGATTCCCTTCTCTCTAGGTTTTTGGGACACCACTTTCTCCTGCTTTTCACTTGACCTGTCTTCCACTCTGTCTCCTTTGCTGGATACTCCTACAGATGCTGCTTTCTAACTGTATGTGTCACTTAAGGTTCTGTCCTAGACTCTCTTCTCTTTTCCCTCTATACATCTTCACTTGTTAATGTCATCAGCCTCCATGGATTTAATTGCCATCTCTATGCTGATGATTCTCAAATCCACCTTTTCTGGCCCCCAGTCTCTCTACTGATGTCTAGTCTTGCATCCCTCACTGCCTTTCAGATATCTCAAGCTAGATGTCCAGGAGACATCTTAAACTTAATATATCCAAAACAATACTCATTATCTTTCCCCCCAAACATTCTCCTGCTCCTACCTTCTCTGTTCCTGTCCATCAGGCTCACAGCCTAGGAGGCATTATGTATTCCTAACTATTGTTCACTCACGTGTCCATACACCCACATATTTAAGCTGTTGCAGAGGCCTGTTAACTTCACCTTTGTAGCATCTCTCCAATACCCTTGTTCTCCCTTCTGAGATGACCACCACTATAGCACAGGTCCTCATTGCCTCATGCCTTGATTATTGCCATAACATAAATGTTTTTTTATTGATTGATTGACTGATCTGCTAAATCAATAACATCTTAAAGGACACAGACATCCAATGGCTTGAACAATCTTCTTGATCAAGACCTCAAAAAAGGCCAACTGCCCTTATGAATCGTAAGACCATAGAAGGCCAAAGCTGGAATGAATTGTCAGTGTTATCTAGTCCAACCCTGTCATTACAGATAAAAAAATTGATTCTCAAACAGGGCAAGTGACTTGTATGAATTCACACAGTTACTAAGTCCTGCCGTCAGGACTCTTGTCTCCTAATCCAGTGCTATATCCCTTAATCTAACCGTTCTTGGCCTGGAAAGCCTCACGTGCAACCAAAGGAATGCAGAGAATGTGGGCCAGACTCACCGGGGCACACCTGGCCCCTGTGTTATTTGTGTCAATGCCTGCAACTGTTTTTCCTGTCTTCCCATCAGGATTACTGCTTCTTTTTCAGGTCAGCAGACCTGGTTTCTCTTTTTAGAACCATCACTCTCTATCTATATGATCTTTGTAAAACCATTTCCTCATCCGTACAATGGGGATAAGAAAGGGAGGTGGACTTGATGACCACTAAAGCCCCTTCCATCTCTAATTCTCTTATTCTGAGTACTCTCCACTGTGCTTCTTCTTCCTGGGTCTTCTTAACTTTTTAGCTGGAAGTCCCGACGTCCCATGTTTAACTATCATGATGATCTTGGCCTGTTGGTTGTTGTTCAGTCATTTCAGTTGTGCCCAAATCTCCATGACTCCATTTGGGGTTTTCTAGAAGATAATTCTGTGGTCTTCCATATCCTTCTCCAGCTCATTTTACAAGTGAGGAAACTGAGGCAAAGAGGGCTAAATAACTTGCCCAGCATCACACAACTAGTAAGTGTCTGAGACTGGATTAGAAATTGGAAAGATGAGTCTTCCTGACTTCAGTCCCAGCACTCTATCCACTATGCTACATAGGTGTCCCATTTTGGGATATGGCTTCTGAAACAACACATCTCAAACCTCATCAGTAATGTTTACTATAGCATACCTCAGCCCTCCAACCCGACTCTCAGGAACGATTGAGACACACAGAGCCTAGGCTCATTTAAGTTTCATAGTTGTATCTAGAACAACCTTCTGGTAATGGTACCATGTGAGTGGGACTTTCCCTTAGGCTTTTGGGAAGGAGTCTGACCTTTTTGTAGAATTTCTGTGTATGAGGAGGGATCTGAAAAAGGAAGGACTAGAGGTTAACTCCTATACAGTCTGCCTCAAAGTCTGACATTAAGCCTGGGCAAGCCCAACCCTTGGTTGGTCATTGTTTGGGTTTTGATGGTTCAGAGAGAGTGTAAACAGAAATTATTTCTGTTCTGGCCAGAAAACCTGATGGTCTTCCCCTCCCAAATTGATTTTTTTTTCTTTTTTCTTTTCTTTTGAATAGGCAAATAAGACCATCTTTTGCTTCATTTCTTATCCAACCTTAAAACACTGAACGGTTCTTGCCTGAGAGAAACTGAGGCCTGACAAAGACCTTATGAGGAATATAAATTTCTTGAAACTGTCTTTGGAAAATCAGACATTGACAAAGTCATTAGGATTCAAATGGAGCTACTTGACCATGCGTTAAACCCAAAGCATTCTGATTCTGATTGCACAATAAAGGACCCAATCCAAACCTCGTTTGATCATTGTAGGAGTTTTGTTGGCTCAGAGTGAGTATAAATAGTAATTATTTCTGTTCTGGTCAGAAACTTTGAGACTCTTCCCCTCCCAGAATGATTTTTTTTAATGGTAAAATAAATCATTTTTTTGTCATTTTTTTACTTAGCCTTAATCACTGAATGGGCATTGCCTCAGTCAAACTGAGACCTGGGAGAAACCTTAGCTTTAAAAGGCTATTGTCTCCCACTGCATCAGGGTCCATCTCTAGTCTTCCTGATCTATATCTTGCCACTGGACCAAGATGGCTCCAGGGGACAGATTGAGGCTGGTGACTTTGCACAGCCCTCCCTCATCTAAATCCTACTCACTTGCAAGTCAAGACATCACCCTCCTGATTTCTTTGGTCCTCTTCAACATCCTCTAACACTGGGGCTGAGCAAAAAAAAAAATTGTGAAATAATAGAATTTAGAGCTGAAAAGGACCTGAGAGAAAAATGAATCTATCTTGCTCCCTCATCTTTACAAGTGAGAAAACCAAGACCCAGAGAAGTAAGTGATTTGGTTAAAGTATCATAGGCAACAATTAAGACTGGCACCCAAGTTTGTTTGCTACAATTTCAATGTTCTTTTCACTGTATCTTTAAACTTTAAAATGTTTTCTTTCAATTGCTGATTAAGGAATTCAAATGTTTTATACGTTTTTGTTCAGATTCTATTACAGATGTTTCTTTTTTTATTCATTTATTTGGGCAATATAACATTTAAATTCCTTAATTCTGTGCACCTTGTAGATACTGATATAATCTTCCAATATCTTCCTGCAGATTTTCAATAAACTTCTGAAGTAGCTTCTGATACAGTGATGTGTGATATATGTATTCTGTAATATCTTCATCTTTCCTCCTTTAGTTTGCTCTCCCTTACCCCACGGCAATGGCCACACACTATGCCACCATGTTTATGTTCTGATTAAAAAAAAAATTTGTCAAATATTTTGGAAGAATACATCATTCATGATGGTTATAGCAGATAATGACATTTAAAAATGACTCTTTTTTTGGGTATAATTGACCTGTTTGTTGAGTTCATACTGTGTGAAACTGAAATGGAGCTTTTTAGAATTGCAGTCTAAGCGCTCTCATTTTCTTTGTCAAATCATTTCAGACACCAATGTTTATAATAAATGGTGTTATTTTCGTATTCCATCTTATTATTGGGCATGATTTTAGGATTTTGTAGTAAGTAAACATTTTCAGTGACCTCAGGGTTTAACAATTTTTCTTCTGCAAATTTTAGTAGCTCCCAAGTTTCATCTACTACTTGTCTAATCTGGGTTTAGGAATGAAGTGACTTTTATGATTGCCCTGCACTGTTTAGGAATACTTTTTTATGTGGGATGAGGTGTGTGTTTGTGTGGACAATGTTAGCAAAAATCTTTAAATAGCAACTTTGTTTCTAAACAGTATTGAAACATCAGTTGGATTAGATGGATACACACACACACACACACACAAATACATATTTATATATATATTTTTTTCCTTTGGGTGCCTTTGGGGATCCACACAGTGAGGGATAGAAGGACGATCCCCAAGAGGGATACACTCAGGCTACCCCAGGAGATAGTGCCCCCCCCCTCCTGCTAGGAGTTTACTGGCCACAGAGTAGGGGTCCAGGGAAGTGAGCTCCAGCCAGAGGTGCTTGGACCAGCCTGTGGGACCACTGTACTTCTGTCTGTGGGTCTCTGGCAGAGTGGCATCAAAACTCTCCTTCAGGCCCAAGTCCATTTTTCCCAGCGACCCCTTCACTCATCTGTAACCAGTGCAGCATGGCTGGAGAAGGGGACCAGCTGGACGGTGGGGACGTGAGTCCCCCTGCCCTAGCAGTAACCATCTTCAGCATGGCCTCAGTGTCCAAGTGAGGGGCCTCAGAGAGAGATGACCGTTGAGGCTGAGTGGGAAGAAGGCGCCAGACAGGCGGGCCACAAGGATTCTCCGAGTCCTCTTCCTGGATGGGCGGGGGCAGCAGACTTACATGGGCTTCAGGGCTTATGTTGGACATCTTGGGAAGGCGTGGGATGGGTTTGTTGGTGAGGCGGAAGGATCCTGCAGCAAATCGAAAGTGAGCCTGAGGAGCCCGGGCAAGGGAGGTGTCCCTCCTGGAGCCCCCCGGGGCCCATCTCCTAAGCCTCTCACCTGGCTAGGGCCAGAGCCCTGGGATCGTGGGGGCAGTGCCGGCCCGGCCTGCTGGATGAACTGCTGCTCCTGGATCAGCTCCTCCACCTCCTGGGCCTGGACCTGGATGGATGGGAGAGGGGAGACATGAAGGTGCATGCTCCCTTCTTTCAGGCGGGGCTGGCGGGTAGCGGATCAGGCCGGCCTCACCTGCAGGCTCTCCTCGGCCTCGGCCAGGGCCCGGCCAACTCTGGCCAGGCTGCTGTCTAGCCGCTCACTGTGCAGGGCCTGGGTCTGCAGGTCTCTTCGGAGCCCGGCGGCCGCAGCCTCGTCCTAGGGCCCTCGGGGCTGGACACGTCCCGCTGCCACTTCCTGGCAGGTGGTCCGCTCTGAGACACCGCGCACCACCCGCCGGACACCTTCCACCCACACCTTCAGCTCCATGGGGGCAGGGGCAGGGCTGGGCCATCCCGGGCCAGACCGTGGGGGCCTCTCCCCATGGCTCCAAACCGTCTAACTTCCAGGTATGAAATTCTTAAGGTGTGTCAAGGAAGACTAGAGACTGAAGGTACTGAGCTTGAATCTAAATGTCAAATTGAACCAGTTTTTAAAAGTTTTCAGGGAAAACATATCAAGAAAAAGAAGAGAGCTGAGTTTATGTTAAGAGCCTGACTGGCCTGGCATCCTGAAGTCAAAGTTTAACAGGAAGAGCACAGCTGAAGTAAGGAATACTTTCCAGTCTCAATGGTATTGCTTTTGGCACAGCAAAATGGACTACAATGGTTCTTAGAAGATATCAAACAAAAATCTGACCAATGTTAATAAAACACAGGGTTCATCATTCTAAAGTGTTATAGAATAATTAACAGATTGCTTGTATAATGTAAATATAGAAGGTTGTATCTGAGCTGAGAAAATTCCAAGATGTGTAATGGGGATGGGAGTGGGGTCACAATTATAATTTTACTTAATTCTTTATTTTTGAGCAATATTTAATATTAACTTCCAGTCTAAAAGTCAGAAGTCGTTTCTCAAGAATTTCTTTGTTGTTTGAAAATACTTAGGTTGGTCAGGGCAAAAAGCTTGTTGTATATGCCACCTGGTGGTTAATACATTCTTTTTCTGGCTATTTGATAACATAATAATCTGGTTTTTACTTCATGAAAAACGCAACCTGTGATAGGTTGCTACAGAAATTGAAACAGTTACACAAGTGTACACAACTCCTAAGTACATTGGCAGTCTATACTAGTGTTACTCAATATGTGTATGGCATTTGCGTTAGAGAAAGCCAGTCATGGGTAGACAAGTAGGTAGGTAGAAAAGGACACAGGGAGATATCAAATATCTTGAAGTAGGCAATATGTGAATGACCCTGAAGATAGAGAAGGAAGAATATATATTCTGTCCAAAGAATTTGTTAGTTGGCTATAATCAGAGGCAACCAAAGCTAAGAGATGATCAATTCTGGTGAGCTAGGGATAACTGGTATTTTATTGAATCCTGAGAGGTCTTCCCAACCATATTATTTATTTTATACATGTAACTCACTCTAGGAAGCTGAGAATCTAGGAAAGTGTGTTATTTTCTGAAACAAAACTACTTTCTTCTTTCTCTCATTGGGGTGAAGATTTTTCTTACATATCCAGGGTCTAGTTCAGTGGGTGCTCAGTAGATTCTTGTTTATAATAATACACAGACTCCATTGATTCTTTATCTTTACCATTAGAAATATATTCCTGAATTAATTAATATATTCATATAAACAATAAAAATTGTTTAAAATGATTATTTAAATAAATGCAGAAAAAGCCATTGACAAAATTCAGCACTCATGAGTGTTAAACATGTTAAACGGTGTTAACATGAATGTCAAAAAGCATAATTACAGAAAGGGTTAATATGATCAAAAATGTACATAAAACCATGAGCAAGCAAGAATTATTTGCAAAAGAGATGGAGTAGAAGCTTTCTCAGTACAAACAGGGGAAAAGCAAGGGTGCTACCTCACTACTATCATTTGATAGATTTCTAGAAATGTTAGTTTTTGCACTAAGGTCAGAGAACAAAATTAAAGGTATAAATATCAGCAGAGGAGACAGAATTAGAAAACCTTAGAGAATTATATAAGAAAGTATATTAAGAAATCAATAGCTTTAATAAGGTAGCAGGCTATAAAATAAATTTTTAAAAATCATCACACGTCTATACGATATTAACACAAATCAGAAAGAAACAATAATAAGAAATTCCACTCAAAGTAACTACAAAGTATGAAAGATATGTAAGAGTTAATTTACAGAGAAAAATGCAGACTTATTTAAATCTAACTACATAACAGTCTTATGCAATAGAATGACAAATAATTGGAGAGATATTCCCTGCTTGTGATTAAACTCAATTACGTAAGATGACAACAATTGTTGCTGTTATTGGCCATTTTCTTCTCCAGCTCATTTTACAGATGAGAAAATTGAGGCAAAGACGGTTAAGTGACTTAACTAGTAAGTGTCTGAAGCTAAATTTGAACTCACAAATCTTCCTGACTTTCAGATCTGGTATTCTATCCACTGGTCCACTTGGCTGCCCATAAAACTATGTTGCTGTTTAAAAACCAGAAACATAAGCAGTACCACTTTTAGGGTTGTATTCCAAAGAGATCATAGAAGTGGGAAAAGGACCTGTATGTACAAAAATATTTATAGCAGCTCTTTTTGTGGTGGCAAAGAATTGGAAATCAAGGGCATGCCCATCAGTTCGGGAATGGCTAAACAAGTTGTGGTCTAGGAATGTAATGGTATACTGTTATGCTATAAGAAATGAGGCGCAGACAGACTTCATAATAACCTGAAGAGTTGTATGTAAACTGATGATGAGTGAGAAGAGCAGAACCAGGAGAAATTTGTACATAATTACAGACACAACATATGTGTGATGACTAACTTTGATAGACTGGGTTCCTTTCAGTAATGTAAGGTTATAAGACAACTCCAAAAGACTCATGATGGAAAGAGATGTCCACATCCAGAGAAAGAACTACAGAGTCTGAATGCAGACTGAAGCAAACTACTTGCTCTCTCTCTCTCTTTTTTGTTTTGTTTTGTTTCCTCTTTTTCGTTGTTCACTCCATTGGTTATAATTCTTCTTTATAGCCTGACTAATGCGTAATGTTAAGGTATTTGTAGATGCTATATTTGATTGCATACTGCCATGGGGGGGAGGGAGAAGAATGGGGAGGAGAGGGAGGGATGGGGAGGAAATTTGAAACTCAAGTGATTGTGGAGCTGAACGTTGTAAATCAAAAGTAAGTAAATAATTTTTTAATTGAAAAAATAAAACACCAGAAACGTAGGATAGAGGAATAAGATAGATAAACAAGAAACTGAGGAAAAGTAGCTCACTGTTTAATACCTCAAAGAGCATATGTGACTGTGATATCGATGGCCCTTTTTGACAAACTCCTGGGAAAAGTTAAAGCAATCTAGCAGCTATTAGTTTAGACTACTACCAGCACAAACTCTGATGTCACATCACAGAAATATTTAGAAGAGAATGAGATTTCTACAATTTTAGCTAGTGAAAGAATTTTAGCCAAACAAAGCCTAGATGAATTCATAAAAGACAAAACAGACTACTTAAACTACTTAAAATTACAAAGCTTTTTCAGAAATAAAATCAATAAAGATAGAATAAAAAGAGAAACTGTCAAGTGGGAAAATATTTAAACCAAATGCCACCAATGAAATCTGATATCCTCTATATAAGAAACTGATACAAGTATGTAACCCCAGAACCATTTCTGTATAAATATGTGGTCAAAGGCCACTTAAAAAAATTTTTTTTAAAGAATTGCAAGCTGTAAATGATCATTTTAAAATGTGCTCCAATTCACTCATAGTAAGAGAAATTCTGTTGTAACAGGGTTGATCGGAGAAGCCCTATTGATTTGCCAGAGTGGGGTACCTTATATTAATATTGGGATTCTGACAGCTCTTCTTTGGACTTTTTTTTTGGGGGGGGGTAGGGGATTTCTCTCCCCTGTTCTTCACCAGCAACAGCTGTGGTAGCTAAAAAGTATTACCAGAGAAGGGTTATGGAGAACATATAGGTGACCAAATGAGCCTGAGATTGGACCTCAGAGTGTCTAGATACTGCTTTTGCTTTTCATTTCTTTTCCTGAGCACAGCTAACCAAACAGCAGTCTTGAGAGATGGATATTTTCAGTGCTAGTGGCTTGTCATTATCTCAAGAATTCTAATAGTTAGTGTATTGGGTGCTGGTTGCCTAAGAAGAGGTGGCTCTTGGAACTGCAGCAAAGCATGCCCAAATGGTCAGAAATTATGGAACTTGAGTTATTGTTCAGATGCTTCAGATCTGACTTGAATGTAAAATATATGTTTAGTTGTCCCTCTGGGGAGAGTATAATCTAGGTCAAAGGTGAGGAACCTGCAGCCTCAAGGTTACATGTGGCCCTCTAGGTCCTCAAGTGTGACCCTTTGACTGAATCCAAACTTCACAACACAAAATCTTTTATTTGTCCTGTGAAGTTTGAATTTACTCGAAGGGCTGCACTTGTGGCTCTAGAGGGCCACATGTGTCCTTCAGGCTGCAGGTGAAGGCTTAACATTTTATTTTAAATATGTATTAAGTATATATTATACAAATTATAATATATAAATGTTTTAGAAATATATATTATGTGTATTAAATAGAAGTATTTTAAATAAATAAGGTATACTTATAATTGGTTTTTTTGTTTGTTTTTTGCTTTTTGGAGGGGGTAAGGCAGGGCAGTTGGGGTTAAGTGACTTGCTCAAGGTCACATGGCTAGTAAGTGCTAAGTGTCTGAGGCTGAATTTCAACTCAGGTTCTCTTAACTCCGGGGCCAGTGCTCTATTCACTGTGCCACCTAGCTGCCCCCATAAGTGTTGTTTAAAATGTGTTTCTTTTGTGGTGGTGAAAATAGCTGTCCTATTAACTGTAACCTTAATTTTGCTCTGATTTCCTTTTCTCACCTTCCAAACTTGACCAGATAGTTAAATCATTTCAACTCTACACTCCTACTCTCAAATTCCTTGTTTCCTTGTTCTACCCCCAGTAACATCTTGACAAATCTCAGCCGTGGATTACTTCTACCATCTTCCTTCTCTACTTCCCTTTGTGTGCTACAGCATGGAGCTAAACGAAGTTTTTGTAACTTAACCAGCCAGATACACTATGAATTTATGTTACCTAACTTTAACCAGGCTCTCACTTCAGCAAGGCAATAGCTTTATTTCTCTCCAGTGAATTTCCAGTCCTACTCCCCCAAATGCTATTGAAAACCTTTTCTTTCCTCAAGTTTTTCACACCCCACCTTCCCTTCTCTCTCAGCTGAGAACCTTACTCCTTATTCCTACTAAGAAAATAGAAACCATGTACTGTCTTCTGTTCCCTTTTTCTTTATCTCTAAATACCTCAGAAATGTCTCCCATACTTTCCTACTTTCCTCCAATCCCTGATAATGAGGTAGCCCTTCTCCTTGCCAAAGCCAGACCCTTCACACATACTGTTGATTCCATGCCCTCCTATCTTCTCCAGTAGATTACCTCTTTAATCCTTACTTCTATGAGTCTCTCTCTTCTCTCTCTCCCTCCCTCCATGCCTCCTATAATATTCCCTCCTCTCTCTATCTGCCTTTTCTCACCTTTCCTCAACCTTTATGTTTATTGACCTAGACTGCATTTGACAACTATAGACCACTTTTCTTCTCTTGGTTTTACTCTTTCCTGATTTTCCTTCTACATGTCTGAATGCACCTTTTTTGTCTCCTTTTCTGATTTTTCACAAATTTGACAGAAGGTGTACTTCAAAGGATTTTTCCTGTTCTCTCTTCTCTCTATGTATCTAGATTATGTCTGGTTTTATTAAGATGTTATTATGATAAATACTAAGTGATTTAATTTAATTTAATAAATAGTAATTGATTTAATAAAGAAATGCATTGACAAGAACTCATAACTGTTGCTTTGTTAGTAAAGCAGGTTATGAATTTTAAAGCAGCTTTCAGGGTATTCAGAATTGGAGGTTTGGCTTAGATGCTATGTAAGGAACTCAATATCTTCCAATGACAAATTCATAAAATCACAGAACTGAAAGGGACCCAATAGTCCATTAATCTGATAGTTATGATGGAATCCTAATAAAGTTGCCCCCCAGCCTCAATATTCTAACTTCATTATAGGCCTGGCCCCACTGAACAGCAGGCCCACTGTGCCTACTTAGGGCTACCCCCCCACCCCCCACCCTTCCCTGCCAATATCCTTACTTCTTCGTGTATGCCTCACTGCTCACTGGAACTACAGGTGTTTCCCTGAACTCTTAGTTCCCACAGAAATAGCAGGTGTGTCCATGTGATGGGAACCCAGCTACTGCCTCTACCTAGTCACTGCCCCTAGACCCATTTCCACAGAAACAGGTGTGTTCTTGTATTCAATCACAATCGTATCATCCATCCAGCCCAAGACAGGACCACAATACCTAACTATCCATCTTGACCAGACGAGACCACAATAGCTAGCCAATTAGAGGGGTAGCACGTCCAGAATCTTTAACCACAGAAACATAGATGGGACCCCTCTTCTACTACCTAATCCCTTAACAAACCCCTCCTGCCTTTTTAATATTCATGATTTCTGTTATGTAATTGCATCTTTACCCTATAAAAATCCATCTTGCTTTCTCTCAAGTTGCTGGCTCTTCTTGGAACTTAGCCTACTCCACAAGAGGCATCAATCTCAATAAATGCCTATACTTGGATTAGAGGTGGTCTGACTCTGAATTCTTTGAGACAGTTCCACCACAACAAATCATGAAACCCCAACAATTTTAGGGTGGGCAGAGCCCCCATGGCAACAGATTTTTGGCATCCCTGGGTTTAAACTGCAACAATTAC
>JAQQSU010004689.1:0-14012 GCA_028627135.1 Pseudochirops cupreus
TGCTGGGGTTTTCACAGCTGCCAGAGCTATTAGGAGGGTGCCATCTCTACAGCCCCCACCAGCTTTGGCTCACTGGTCACACACCTCAGGACCACCACCCAAGACCATGATCCCAATCCAGGCAGGTTAAGGCAAGAGTGCTTAACCTTGGAATGGTCAGTTGGTCCCCCTGCAATCTGCAGGCCGGGAGCTCTGAAGCAGCCATGTGGAGGGGGTGGCAGAGCTGCCACACCTCCACAGCTTTTTGCTCCGGGGGCAGAGGCCAGACTGCACTCCACACCCCTCAGCTTTATCAGAGTTCCATTGACCTTTTCCTTTGTCTTTGGCATTTATGGGTTGAACATTCTGGAAACCATCATAGCTGCTGATGATCCACTCTCCCAAATGCTCCAGCCGTGGCTGGTCCGGGCCACCCTGGGGCTAATACTTCAGGCTCATGGGGGACTGGGCTCAGCTCCCAGCACTCTGTGATGAACCCTTCCTATCTGCCTTCAGTGAGAGATTTGTTTCTGTCTGTCACCATGTGGGTTCTGTAGCTCTAAAATTTGTTTACAATCATATTTTATGGGTATTTGAGGTGATTATGGGGGGAGCCATGAAGTTTTCCTGCTTCTATGCTGCCATTTTGCCCTTCTGTTTCTTTAACAGAGACTTAATCTGAACTAGGTGCTAAGTACCTCTTAGCTTAGCAATACAAAAGGAACTGTTACAAATATTAACCTAAATTCTTCATTTTTCCACACCCCACATAGCCAAGTAGTTGTAAATCTGGACATTATTAGCATCACAATATCCCTTGCATCTGATCCCTGCTGACTCAAGTATCCATCATTTCTCATCTGGACTATTGCAATAGCCTTCTAATTGATCCCAAGTCTTTCTCTCCACTCCAATTTAGCCTTCACCCAGTTACTAAAGTAATTTTCCTTAAACACAGATATGACTTTGTTGCTCTTCTACTCAACACATTCCAATGGTCCTTCTGTCCTCGAGGATAAAATATGCATTCCTTTGTTTGAGTTTTAAAACTTAATAAACTGGCCCCAAATTATCTTTCTAGACTCATTTTGCATTACTCCCTTTCCTGAACTCTGAAGTCCATGTCCCATGGAAAGATGTACAGTTCCACAGAATGTGCCCCAGTCTAGTAAATCAGAGGGTTCTCCTCATCACCCCTAAATACTGGCAAAAAGAACATGTGAACTTTGAATTGGGAAACTTGGACTTCATTCTATGCTCAGACATTTACTTCCTGTGTCATCCTGAGCATTCTCTGAAGAAGTGTTTAAAGACTGGAAAAGGATCAGTATTCACAAAGTGACTTCAGAGAAGTGAGAGAAGTTTTTTAAAAATAGAAGGCAATATTGGGTAGTGGAATGAATATTGCATTTGGAGTCAGAAGACCTGGGAGGGAAGGAGAGAAGAAGGAAGGGAGGGAGGGAGAGAGGAAACAAAGAGGGAAGGAGGGAGCGATAGAAGGAAAGAAGGAAGGAAAGAAGGAGGAAAGAAAGAAGGAAAGTAAGGAGAGAGGATGGAAGGAGGGAAGGAAGAAAAGAAAAAGGGATGGAAGGAAGGGAGAAGGAGAGAGGGAGGGAGGAAGGAAACTAGCATTTATTTATTGCCTACTATATGCCAGGGACTGGGCTAAACACTTTACAAATATCTCTTTTGACCATTTTTTAAAAAAATTAATTTATTTGTTTACTTTTAGTTTATAACGTTCAGTTCCACAATGCCTGGAGTTTCAAATTTTCTCCCCTTTCCTCTCTCCCCACCATGGCAGCATGCAATCAAATATAGGATCTTCAAATACCTTCATATTAAACATTAGTCAGGTTGTAAAGAAGGATTATAACCAATGGAATGAACAATGGGAAAGAGGAAACAAAACAAGAAAAAGAAAGAGAGCAGGTAGTTTGCTTCAATCTGCATTTAGACTCTGTAGTTCTTCCTCTAGATGTGGACATCTCTTTCCATCATGAGTCTTTTGGAGTTGTCTTATTACCTTGCATTGCTGAGAAGAGTCCAGTCTATCAAAGTTGGTTGTCACACATACATTGTGTCTATAATGGTGTACAAATTTCTCCTGGTTCTGCTCTTCTCACTCAACATCATTTTATATACGTCTCTCTAGGTTACTACGAAGTCTGTCTGCTCCTCTTTTCTTATAGCACAATAGTATTCCATTCCATTCATATACCATAACTTGTTCAGCCATTCCCCAGCTGATGGGCATCCCCTTGATTTACAATTCTTTGCTACCACAAAAAGAGCTGCTATAAATATTTTTGTATATACAGGGCCTCTTCCCATTTCTATGATCTCTTTGGGATACAACCCTAGAAGTGGTATTGTTGGGTCAAAGGGTATGCACTTATTTATAGCCCTTTGGGTATAGTTCCAGATTGCTCTCCAGAATGGCTGAATCAGTTCACAACTCCACCAACAATGAGTTACTGTTCCGATTTTTCCACCTCCTCTCCAGCATTTGTCATTTTCCTGTTTCGTCATCTTAGCCAATCTGGCTGGAGAGATGTGGTACCTCAGAGTTGTTCTGATTTCCATTTCTCTAATCAATGGTGATTTAGAACATTTTTTTCATATGCTTATAGATATCTTTAATTTCTTCCTCTGAAAACTGTCTGTTCGTATCCTTTGACCATTTATTGATTGGAGAATGACTTGTATTCTTATAGATCTCTCTCAATTCTCTGTATGTCTTAGAAATGAGGCCTTTATGGGAGATACTGGCTGTAAAAATTCTTTCCCAATTTTGCATTTCCCTTTTAATCTTGGTGACATTGGCTTTATTTGTACAGAAACTTTTCAATTTAATGTAATCAAGATTATCTGTTTTGCATTTTACAGTGCTCTCTAACTCTTGTTTGGTCATAAAGTTTTCCCTTCTCCATAAATCTGACAGGTAAACTATTCCTTTCTTTCCCAGATTGCTCACAATATCAGCCTTTATACCTAGATCATGCACCCATTTAGACTTGATTTTGGTATATGGTGTTAAATACTGGTCTTTGCCCAGTTTCTGCCATACAATATCCCAGTTTTCCCAGCAGTTTTTTGTCAAGTAGCCACTTATCCCAAAACCTGGAGTCTTTGGTTTTATCAAACAGTAGATTACTACAGTCATTGACTACTGAGTCTTGTATACCCAGTCTATTCCATTGATCCACTACTCTATTCCTCAGCCAGTACTAAATAGTCTTGATGACTGCTGCTTTATAATACAGATTAAACTCTGGTATGGTTAGGCCACCTTCCCTAGCTTTTCTTTTCATTAATTCCCTTGATATTCTGTTCTTCCAAATGAATTTTGTTACTATTTTTTCTAGCTCTATAAAGTAAGTTTTTGGTAAATTGATTGGTATGGCACTAAATATGTAATTTAATGTAGGTAAAATTGTCATTTTTATTATATTAGCTCCATCTAGCCATGAGCAACTGATGTTTTTCCAATTATTTAGATCTGACTTTATTTGTGTGAAAAGTGTTTTGTAGTTGTGTTTGTATAGGTCCTGGGTTTGTTTTGGCACGTAGATTCCCAAATATTTAATAATGTCTACAGTAACTTTAAATAGGTCTTTTGACCATTGTTGAGAGCAGCTCCTTCAAGGCAGTACCATTGGGACTTATGCTGATGAGGTTCCAAATACATCCCAACTCTAATTCAAGAATCTCTTCCAGAACCAATTTGCAAGCTACACAAGAAAACTTGGGTAGTTATTTGACATTAACATCCATTTAGATATTAGATAATCAGGGAAAACATGGAAACCTCAGCTCTGGAACAGGGGTTCTTAATCTTTTTTGTGACATGGACGCCCTGGCCAATCTGGAGAAGCCTGTGAAGCCCATCTCATAATTATGATTTTAAATGCAAAAAATAAAACAGAGGAATTCGAAAGAAACCAAGTATGCTAAAATACAGTTATCAATTTTTTTTTGAAAAAACATATCCATGTAAACTACATACTCTCTTTCTTTTCCATGTTTGGTTTTGTTTCCTCTTTCCCACTGTTCATTCCATTGGTTACAACCCTTCTATACAACCAGACTAATGTCCAATGTGGAAGTATTTGCAGATCCTAGACTTGACTGCACGCCACCACGGCGGGGCGGGGAAGGGCGGGGAGAAAATTTGAAACTCAAGGGATTGTGGAACTGAATCTTGTAAACTAAAAGTAAATAAGCAAATAAATTTTTTTTTAATTTAAAAAAAAAGAAAGAACACAATCATGGACACCAGGTTAAGAACCCCTGCCCTGTGGGTGGTTGACGTCTTTACTGCTTATCCCGTCTCCCTCCATCCCTATCCCCATCTCTACATTTTTCCCCCACTCTCTCCATTAGATTCTTAGAGCCGTCTACTAGGCCTCCGTTTCCTCGTATATCAAAGGTATGTGAAAGTGAAGACTTGAGGGCCAAAGAAAAATAGATTTTCCAAATAATATCTGAAATACCTTTGTTTCCTCCCTTACACAGACATTTCTTGATTCATTATATTTCAAAAATAACTCAAACTTTGAAAAAGTTGCCTGTTGAGATTTTTTTTTCGGACTGGAGATGGGATTCCATCAGGGTGGGGAGCTTTCTCTACCAACACAGGTCAGCAGCACCTTTTCTGAAACTTCCAGGCAAAACTGTGTTGTGCTATGGCTAGACCTCTAGACTGGGAGTCAGGAAAACCTTGGCTGAGCTCAAATCCGGCCTCTGGCAATCACTAGCTGGGTGACCCTGAGCAAGTCACTTAACCTCTGTCTGCTTCAATTTCTTTTTTTTTTTGGACGGGGGAAGGCAGGGCAATTGCGATTAAGTGACTTGCCCAAGGTCACACGGCTAGTATGTGTTAAGTCTCTGATGCTGGATTTGAACTCAGGTACTCCTGACTCCAGGGCCAGTGCTCTATTCACTGCTCCACCTAGCCGCCCCTGTCTGCTTCAATTTCTTCAACCCTAAGGCAGGAGTAATACCACCCACTTCGCAGGGTTGTGAGGACCAAATGAAATAATATTTGTAAAGCACGTAGCACATGCCTGGCCCGTAGTAGGCATTCTATAAATGCTAGCTATCATCACATCTTAGCTTCCCAGACACTGGGAGATTTGTCCTGGGCCACATAACCAGAATGTGTCAGAGACAGGATTTGAACCCAGGTGTTCCTGGCTTGAACTCTGTCTCTGGATTAACTAAACATGCTGTCTGTTAAAAAAATAGCTGCATAGTTTTCAAAGGAAGAAATCCAAGCTATCAATAGTCATATAAATTGTTCTAAATCACTAATAATTAGAAAAAATATAAATTAAAACAACTCTGAGGCTTCACCTCTTGCCTTTCATATTAGAAGACCAGGCCTGGAGTCAGGAAAACCTAAAGTTCAAATTTGGCCTCAGACACTTACTAGCTCTATGATCCTGAGCAAATCTCTTAACCACTGTTTGCCTCAGTTCCCCCATCTGTAAAATGGGGGTAATAATGGCACCTACTTTGCAGGGTTGTTGTGAGCATCACAGTAAATAAGATAATTGTAAAGTGCCGGGCACAGACTCAAAGCTACATGAATACTAGCTATTATGATTAGTTAGTTTGGCAAAGTTGACCAAAAGGGAAAATGACACATACTGGAGGGACTGAGGTAACCAAACACTTATCACTGCACTGTCACTGGATCTGTGAACAGGTCTAGTCATTCTAAAAAAGCAGCTTGAAACTATGGCCACAAAACGACTAAAGACTGTGCATCTCCTTTGATCCATCAATATCACTACTAGTCTGTAGAACAGAGATCAGAGACAGAGGAAAAGGACTTGTATGTACCAAAAAGTTTCTAGAATCTCTGTTTGTGGTAGTAAAGAACTGGAAACTGAGGGATTGTCCATCAATTGGAGAATAACCGGACAGATTATTGCATAGGAATTTGATGGAATTTATAGATATGAAATTATAAAAATACATCCATGATTATATAATATTCATATATAATAAGTTTATATATTTACATATAAATAAATATGTGTATAAATAAATTATATATATATATAAGAAATTATAAAAGAGGTGGTTTTAGAGACACCTGAGAAACCTTGTAGAAACCGATGCAGAGTGAAGTGTGCAGAATTAGGTGAAGCATTTATACAATAGCAACATTGTTGCAAAGACAAACAACTTTGAAAGATGTAGGAACTCTGATCATCCCAGAAGCCAGCGATGATTCTAGAAAACTCACAATGAAACAGGTTGGGATGCTAGAGAGCTGATAAGACTCAAGAGTAGAGATGGAGATAAAAATTTTTGGGGCTTGTCCAAGGCAAGAATTTGCTTTGCTTGATCATACATGTTTGTAACAGGGGGTTTGTTTTTCTTGATTTCTCAGTTAGAAAAGGGAGGAAGTGAGAAGGAGAAAAGGTGGACCTTCCCTTGAAAAAACATAGTAAAAAAATAACTCACAGAAATGTAGGACACGCATATATAATAACTTTTGACCCATTTCCCAATAGTCTAGCAACAGACTGTAGCATTTAAAAACTTTTTTTCTCATGGCTATTACAGGAATCTAGCGAGATAATATATTTAGACCATCTAAGGATTTCTGAGCTGCCATCAATATTGCATTACTAATCTCAACCCAATTACTGCAAATTTAAAGTGAAAGCATTTAATAAAATCGACTAACAGGTGATATTTGGGAATGAAATCTGGTGTCAGATTTTCCTGGCTCCCATTCCCAGTGACTATCATGTGGCCTCCTGCCTTTTGGTCTCTGGGGGAGCACTAGGCTCACTCCAACCATCCCCTTGTTCTCTCCAACCCAGTGAAAGGAGGGTGGTGTCACATCAGCTCCTCATTCAGCTCACCCAATTGTGTGCTTCTCAGCTTGGGGCCTGACCTTTTTTGCTCACTCAGCCCCCAGACATTGGCTGCTCCTTATCCAGTGTCTCTATTGGCTGCTTTCCTTTGTCTCCGTCCCTCCTCTGCCCTTGCCAACCCTCACCCACCAGTGAGATTTCAATTGTTCTTTTCAAACTGGGGGCAGTGAAAGATACTGACTTGTGTAACTGCTTCTGGGGAATGTAGTTCCCCACTTTCCAGTAGGAAGATCATCAGCTGGGCCTGCCTATTGATACCTAAATAAATCATTATTTTCTAGCCATATCTAGTACACACAATTCTTGATTTATGTAAAGCAGACCATTCAGCAGACCTCTACATAAAGCAATTTTTACCTATGAGAATTGGCAAAGGACTTAGGGAAGGAAGGGAGAGAGAGAAGGAAAGGAGGAAAGGGGTCACACACAGCTCAAGGACACATGGAGGCCCCTGACAAAGAAGCCAGACCAGGAAGGGCCAGCCATGTGGGGGCCTGGCCAAATAGAGAGGAAGGGGGTAGGGTAGACACATGGGGGGCCTGAAGAGGACACAGACAAGAGAGGGCAGAGGCTGGGGACAGACACCATACCAAGTGTATACTGGGCTCAGACACAAGGCTAGATGGATGGAATGGGCAAAGATGTTGGGCAAAGGTCTCCTCTCTCTGAATAGGATCTTTCCCCCATCTGTACCAACCTTCTCTATGCACATCCAGCTCTCTTACTTTCAGCAGGAGGACTTTTTCTAGGGTTTTATTTTTGGAGATGTTGGAGGGCGGAGGTCGTGTTGTGCCTAGCTGAGGGGCAGGAGCAGGGAGAGAGAGCAGGGTACTATAAAATAAAGTGAACATAGATGTTCTTTTGGAATGCACATTTCTTTCTCTTTACTATAAAGTCAAATTTTCAAAATGTGAATTTATGTAAAACAAGAATTGTCTGAGAAGTACTAGAAGAAAAGGAAGAGGGGGGCAATTTGTGGATATTTGACGTGGCAACTTTGTTAACAAATGCTAAATCTCTCACATCCTCGACAGCCACAGCTACTGAAGACCCAGTAAAGAGAGTTGGGGGAGTGGGTGAATGGGTATGACAGAGGGATGTTACAAGGTGGGTCACACTGAGTCATGGTGGCAAAATCCATAGAGAATGAGAACTACAGCCAGGAGGGTAATGAATCATAGCAGGCTTGGAACTATGCCCAAAATAGAGGGCCCAGAAGGAACTCACCAATGAGAAGGAGCCGACATGACAGACAGATGTTTCTAGGGTGAGAAGGCAGGTGAATCACGGCCTAGAGAAAATCAGAGAGGAGAAGGATCCAGAGTTTTTATTTTTATTTTTTAAAGCAATGCCTTTTTTTTGGAGGGGGTAGGGCAAGGCAATTGGGATTAAGTGGCTTGCTCAAGATCACACAATTAGTAAGTGTTAAGTGTCCGAGGCTGGATTTGAACTCAGGTCTTCCTGACTCCAGGGCCAGTGCTCTATTCACTGTGCCACCTAGCTGCCCCGATCCAGAGTTTCTTTGTCCATTTGTGACAGAGATGATGTTCTTGGTCCCTTCCATGAGGTTGGTGCCCTTGACAATGAGTGCAAGATCCTGGAATCTTTCCACTTCAGTTTTTGGGGAGGTAGTAGTAGAAGTGGTTTGACCCACTTTACTCATGTTATTCTCTCTTGCTGCTTCAATTAAGCAAGCCAGTTTACCTTACTTGCAAATAACTTGAGAGATAATGGATGCCAACCCACCTGGCTCCATAAAAACCAGAAGAGTAACATCGTCTCACACTTCTGAAGTGATTCAAGGTTTTCAAAGTGCTTAGCTCCCAACTCAGTAAAGCAGATAATAAACTATTGCACCTAAAATCCTGCCTTTTCCATTTTCTGTCTTTCCTGATTCACCTTAATGCTAGTACATTCTTCCTATAGAATATCTCCAGTTTATTCTGTCTATAGCTCATTTGTACAGTGTTAGCATATTGTCTCCCCCAAGTAAACTGTAAGGTCCTTGAGGCCAGGAACCTTCTTTTGCCTTTCTTTTTATCCTCAGAGCCGAACACCATGCCTGGCAAATAGGAGATACTTAATAAATGATTGCCTATTGACTGATGGACTTATCTTTAATAATCAAATATAATTTCTCTGGATCATAGAGCCAGAACTGGAAGGGACAGTAGAAATCACTTAATTCACCCCTTCATTTTTTCAGAGAAGGAAACTGAGGCAGAGAGTTAAGTGAATTTTTTCAACGTTCCACAATGCTAGAATTAGAATCCAGATCTCATTCCTGATCCAATGGTGAGTCTTTCACTATGCCATCATTAAACCTTTCCTGTGTGACACAAAGAACAATAACATGGGAAAACTTGACCTTTAAGCATCATGATTAAGAAGGGGGATGACTGGCAGATCAGATCTTGAATGAATATCAATGGAACTGTGTCAAAAGCAGAGACAAAACAAAGGTTTTTCTGCAGAGGCTGGCCCTGCGCAGTGTTCTTTACCATTTTCATTAGATATAGAAGAAAGACCTCTGAAGAAACGGGAAAGACACTGGGAGGCTTTGGTCTGGAGAGCAGAAGGCTGAGGGACAATTTAGTAACTACCTTTGAGTCAATGAAAAGCTCTTATGTAGAGAGTGGAAATCATTCTTTCCCAAGAAGAGAACAAAAAAGTGCATATAGCGTGAGGGTCTGAGGCTAGATATAAGAAAAACTCTCCTGTGTATTAGACCATATTAGATGGTGCAGTATAGGAAACCCTTGGAATCTCTTTCTCTGGGAGTCTTTAAAAATAAGACAAAAGTTCCTCTATCCGGGAAATATTAAGTCTCGACTTTTCTGAAGGCAAAGGGATGATATGATGGCTTCTATTTAAATTTCCTTCCTAGAAGATGATTTGCTCTAGAATGTTCTCAAATAAGACTGTATCACCAATTTAAAAAATACTCCTTAAGAGTCCACAATTTGCAAGAATTTGTGCTTGGCAATGGAGGGGAGGGAGGGAGGAATGGTACAAAGATAAAGAATGACAGTTCTGGCCCTTATGCTCTTCCAGGAGTTATAAGGCAGATACTGGAGCCAAAGTAATGCCAAATTGGAATGGCGCAAATGCACAGGAAGGGTTCAACAGGTAGGTGTGAAAAACTGAGGAGGGACAGATTACTTCTGGCTTTGGACGTGGGAAGTATTCTAGGAAAACAGCACGTACAAAGCAGATTCTGAGCTGCACCATGAAAGAAGAGAAGGTTTTCAGCATATGGAGATGAGAAGAATGATGCCTGCCATCAGTGGTGTGAGCCTAAATTGGTACCAAAGCTGCGTTCAGAGAAGGGCTCTGTTAGCTTTGAAGGCACCCAGCCTACGCTTCAGGTTTTGGAACTGACCTAGATAAGTCATCAAACTATCTCCTATTGTGGACAGCCATTATCCTGCCTTTCAAGGCATTCTGGCTGAGCCCATCTGAAATATTCCCTTCCATTCCTACTGACAGAGAAGAGTTATTTCCTTTAGTGGACTCCCTTACAATGGGGGAAGGGGCTGCTTGGGTGGTATTTGTGAATTATGCACATCCTGGTTTTATTCAAAACCAGATGTGGTTTGAAGGATGCTGACCCAGGCTACAACCCTTTGAATAAAGGGAAAAAATGGAGAAAAGAAACATAGGGCCAAAAACAATTTCAAAGTAATAACAGGAGAACAAGACCTCTTGCTCCCAAAGCCTCTTTGTAACAGATAGTCTTACAGACACTATCTGCTCCACGTCCCAGGAGGTCTAATGTTATGAAGCTTCTCAGTTTCTCAGGTAGGGAAACTGAGGCTCCATGAGGAAAGCCTTTCCTGCTCCCCCTTAACGCTAGTGACTTCTCTCTGACATTATTTCCTCTACTAGCTTATTTGGACATAATTTTGCATATTGTTTTCTCCCCTTACATTATGAGTTCCTTGAAGGCAGGGACTATTTTTGCCTTCCCTTCTATCTCTAGTACTTCCCATAATGACTGGCACACAGTAGGTGTTTCATAATGCTTGTTGACTTACCCTGGGTCACATAGCAAGTAGGTGGGGGAGCTGAAAATTGAACTTGGGTTTCCTGACTTCCTGAATACGTCCACTGGACCTCACAGTCTAGCTTGCTGATGCCAAAACCTTTCGAACAAAGCTTCTCTGTTCGCCAAGAATTCAGCCTTTCCTTTTGTCCCCAACTTGGGACATTCCTGAATCAGTCAGGGAAAAAAAATGTTTTCAGTCCCCCAAATCCCAGATAACTATCACAAACTATTTGGCTGTTCATTTCTATTACCTGATTACAGAACTGTAATTAGGGTTGGGCAATTGGAATTTCCCCCCAAGGCACTGACAATTTCTGCTTGTTTTCTCATCTCTTCTTCAGTTACCAGCCTCAGGGTCTATTGTGGTGTACCCCACTCCTGGGGTCTGCCTGGTACTGTAGAAAGAGCACTGGCTCGGAAGTGAGAGTATCTGGGTTCACATTCTGCCTCTGATACTTACTACCTTTGTGAGCTGGAGGAAATCCTTAAAACTCCCTAGAACTCAGTTTCTTCATCTGGAAAATGAGGGGGATTGGATTAGATCATCTCTGGTGCCCCTTCCAGCTCTGGATCCGTGATCCTATGAACTCCTTGCCTCTTACCAGGGCTGATTCTATATTGTGTTTCTAGACCAACGAATGCACGACTCACCTTCACTCTGTACAGAATGTATGGAATCTATGTCAGTATTGGGATTCTTCATCTGTGGTAGGATTCCAGATCCTTCCTGTGCCCAAGGTGAGCTTTCCCTAGCCTGGTTCCATCCTTTCCTCTCCTCAGGTGGGTAACCTAGCAATGGTTTCCCAAACATCTTTCCCCTCATATAGCTTCACGTCCCAAGGTTTGGACATAAAGATTTCTCTCCAGGTCTGCCCTCTCCACAACCAAATTTACCCACCCTGTGTACCAGAATTCCTAGTTCTAGCTCTGCCTGGCTGGATTGGAATCATATCTATCCCTGAAATTTTGTAAGAGCAGAGATGGTGATGTAGAGAGGGGGAAAAAAAAAGATTGGAACTGAGAGGCAAAATTGCCATATGGAGGAGTCAATTGTGGTGCAGAAGAAAAGAATATTGTACAATTACCCCTTCTACTTCATAGGGGCTAGGGGTGCTCCCACGATCTGAAGAATCCATGTAAAATTTTTTGACTCTCCATTCATACCAGAGAAGAAGTCTGAATTATTGATACTAAAAGAGAAAATATGCTAATATTATGCAATAGTGTACATATATTTTATGCATTTCTGAGTTTCTAAATGTTTTTTCTGTTGCCTGCTGACCTTCATGTCCTTGTATGTGACTTCTGCAAAATTTCCCCCAATTCCCATTTAATTTCTTATGCCAACCTGTGATATATTGAGACCATGATGGGGAAAGGCTCAATGTGGAAGGGATAACTCTACTGAAGACTGGCATCAGAGGACCTGGGTTCAAATCTCAGCTCTCCCAGTCGTTCCATTTGGCCACAAGCTGAACCAGGAGCGTGAAGAGTGGACATTTAAAATAGACTGATATAGGCTGGGTGTCAGGAAATACTTTCTAAGAACTAGAACTGTTCAAAAGTAGAATGGTTGCCTTGAGGAGTGCTGGGTCCCTGGGGGGGGGGGGTCTGCTAGCAGAGGCTAGATGACCATTTGTTGGTTATGTTATAGGAGGGGATTCATTTCATGGGTAGGTTGGACTGGAGGCTGCTGAGGTCCATTCTACCTCTCCAATTTTGTAATTTTGTGATATCTTGGGATGTCACTTAAACACTGAGTTGACACTAGTCTAACCATTGCTACTCCTCTATACAAAAGTCTTCAGTGGCTCTTGTTTCCTCTATGGCACAATACAAATTCCTCAGCTTGGTATTTAAAGGTCTTTTTGGTCTGGCTCCCACCTGCTTTATTTCACACCATTCCCATTCATACATTTTATATTCTAGTCAAAACGGAACTCAATAAACCATCATCTGTCTCTTTCTCTTTGCACAGGCTGCCATACCTATCTGGAATGTGTTCTCACCTCCCTTTCTCAGATTCCCAAGCTTCCTTTCATGGCTCAACTCAAGTGTCATCTATATTCTGATCCACTATAATGCTCTCTCCTCAATTTTCCTTAAACCATAATTATCTGCATAGTTTGGGGTCCTCTCTTCTCCCCTCTCCCATTCCCTAGAAAGGAAGGCCTTTGAAATCAGGGAACTTTCCTCTTTGTCTATGTATCCCCCAGCAAGGAGCACAGTGCCTTGTATATAGTAGGTGCTTAATCAATCTTGGTTTAATTTGAACTTGTTTTTTCCTCTATAAAATAAGGGGGTTGGAGTAGATGATTGCTAAAGCTTAATTTAGCCTTTTTAGGACCTGATTTCTTTTTTTAAATTAATTAATTTATTTTCTTGTTTACATCATTCATTTCCACAAGATTTTGAGTTACAAATTTTCTTGCCATCTTTCCCCTACCCAACACCTCAAAACAGTCATCCCACTGTATAACCCCTCCCCCAATCTGCTCTCTCCTATGTCCTCCCCCTTGCCCCTCTGACTTTCCGGTAGGGCAGGATGGATCTCCCTCCCACAGTGCCTGTGTGTCTTAATTCCCAGTTGGACGTAGTTAATAATAATAATTGTGTACACACACACATACACACACACACACACACTCACACACAGAGATATTTTTAACATTTGATTATAGAACTTTAAATTCTAGATTCTTTCCCTTCCTCCCTCATCACCCACCCCCACTGGAAGGACAAGCAATTAAATATAGGCTGGACATGTATAATTATGCAGAACCTCTCCACAGTGGGCATATTGTGAGAGACTGATTATATGTCCCTCCTTCCTATCCCGCCGCTCCTTGTTCTATTCTCTACCCTGTCCCTGTCCCTTTACAGAAGTGTGTACTTCCATCAACCCTCCCCCCCACCCTGCCCTCCTCTCCATCATCCCACCTGTCATTCCCATCCCCCCTACTCTCCTGTGTGGCAAGATACCCAGTTTAGAGTTTATATCATTCCTTCCCTAAGCCAAGTTCTGTGAGAGTAAAGTTGACCCTTTCCCTTTTGCCTTCCTGTTCTTCCCCTCCACTGTAACAATT
>JAQQSU010000469.1:0-23064 GCA_028627135.1 Pseudochirops cupreus
GAGCTGACTTTAGTGGGAAGTATCTTTGTGTGCGTTTTCGAGTTCCAGGATTGGTTTAGAGTCCTATTTTATCGGTATTTTGGGGTGGCTATGTGAGAGCTGCTATATGTTGCTGCTGCTATGCCGCCATCTTGGCTCCGCCCCCCTATAAAGCACTTTAGCACAATGCTTGGCACAAAGCAGGTACTTAATAAAATGCTTATTTCCTTTTCACCTTCATCATGAAGGTCGCAGCCAAAAGAGTCAGAAGCACTGCCTAGAGGAGAAATGAAGCAGGACAAACTGGGGCCTTTTCCTTTTTCTAGGATGAAAGAGCTAAAGCTTCCTTAGAACAAATAGCCTAAAGGCCACTATAGCCTCCAATTCAAAGGTCATAGTAGTCCCCACCCATCCAGATAACAAACAAAATACAATAAATCCACTCAGGCTAAGATTGTGCTTTTCATAGATTCTTCTCTTAATGTTATTACAGTTTCTTTCCTCAAGCAACTCTCTGGTTGGAGGTCATAAAATTTGTTTTAACTCTTGTTTTAGTCTTTATTGTCAGGCTTTGTTCCTTTGGATCATTTTGAAGATTCCACACAATAAAAACATAAAGGATCTGTCTGGAGCTGGAGTGATACTCCTTCAGCTCTTTCACTTTCTCAGATCCCACAGTGCTCTAAATGGGAAAAGAGGAAAAAGAGCCAGGGCTATGAATTCATTTCTCTCTAAATCCTACCTTTATTATACATACCTAGAACCTACAAAATCTTGGGAAATTGCACTAGTCTCCCCATTGAAGGACAAATAACGCTCTTTGTTAGGTATTCACTACACAAAGATAAAAACTATATAATCCTGTTCTCAAGGAGCTAACAAACTAATGGAGTACAAAAACAGAACCAAAACACAAGGGAAAATAAGAATAAAGGTATAGGTATCGAGAATGCTTAGAAAAGAAAGAACTTCAGGAGATTGAGATAGAGAACTAATTAAAGAAGAGTAGAATGATTAGCTTGTTTTAGTGAAGGTCTAGTTGAGCTTAGAAAACAAGGTTTTGTGACTTCCCCCAGCTCCATTCAGCAGCAGATATGTAGGAGTAAAGGAAGATGATTAGCGAAATCTAGGGTTGAGGTCTGGCAAAGCATGATACTTCAAGGAGCAAAAGCCTCTGGAGGAGAAGATAATGGACTGTTGAACTTGAATTACTAAGGATCAAGATTGGCAAGGGAGGATCTTATAGTCAGTATATGGAGTGCTGGGCTGGGAAATAGCTAAGGATAAAGAATAGGCAGTCTAAAAAGACAGAGGGAAATATGACACAATAAAAAATTATAAACACATCATGGAATTTTGTTGTTTAGTTGTGTCTGAGTCTTCATGACCCCATAGATGAGAGCATGACAATACTTTCCATGGAGTTTTCTTGGCAAAGATACTGGAGTGGTTTGCTATTTCCTTCTCCAGTGGACTAAGGCAAACTGAGGTTAAGTGACTTGCCTAGGGTCACAAAGCTAGTGGCTCAGTTTGTTGTCCCTGTTCAGTTGATTCAGTTGTGTCTGACTCTTTGTGGCTCTATTTGGGGTTTTCTTGGCAAAGATACTGAAGTGGTTTGCCATTTCCTTCTCTAGCTCATTTTACAGATGAAGAACTGAGACAAACATAGTTAAGTGATTTGTCCATGCTCACACAGTGAATAAGTGTCTGAGCCCAGATCTGAACTAAAAAAAATAAGTCTTCGTAAATCCAAACCAAGTGCTCAATCCACTGGGCCACCTAGCTACCTCCTAGAAGTGGAACATGATTGCAAGATTATGTATGGAAAAGATCATCCTTGTTAGTAGCTGAAGGGAATTGTAGAGTAGGGCATGGCATTGAGGAACTGGGTAGTTATGGTATCTGAGGGAACATCAATATGTATGTTGAAATCCCCTAGTATGAAGAAAAGAATTAAAATAGAGAATATGAATCGGGCACTAAACTCATAGAAAAGGGAGGGAAAAGGTCAAGGGGAATAGGGGTGAGTAGATAATGGCCACTACTAGCATAACACTAGCATTGGTATTGAGTGATAAATTTGGACAGTGTCAACCTCAAAGGAGGAGAGCAGTTGTTAAAAGAAGGTGGTAGAGATAAGGTCTGGAAGTGGCAATTGGAAGGAAGAACATTGACTCTCCAACTAAGACTAGTGAGTAATGGGTATGAAAGAAAGCACAGCCAGCACTGAAAAGGATGGCTAGGAATGTCATGTTATCAGGAAGGAGAAAGATCTCAGTGAATTTCAGAAAATGGAAGAAATGACAGGAGAGATTTAAGATGAGGGATAGTGTGTTCATTTTTATAAACGTCTTATCCTCTATCCCACTCCTCTTTAAAAGGTTAATGTTAGAGGTGTTTCACTATATACACGCTTCTTTTATATTAGAAAAATATGTATCATAGTCAAGTGTTGGAGCTGGAGCTAGAACAACAATCTAAATCATGTTTCAGGTACATATAGTCTGACTAAGTCACACAGGCTCTCAAGTTCAGTTTTCTCCTCTGTAAAATGAGGGTAATCATAGGTTAGTGATAAAAAGCAAATGCAATGTATATAAAGTACTGTGTACGCCTTAAAGAACATTAGTTATTATTATCACTGAGTATACTTTGCCTTGATTTTGTCTACCTAGTACTTGACTATCTTTCTAGTTACTAACATTGGCATTTTCCTCTTTCTTATAGACCATATCCAAGACCACTAATTATTTATTTGCCTTACTTCAAGGAACAATAATTGTAGAGAAAATATTTTCATAGACTGTGTAGCATAGGCTTCTAACTCCTTTCCTCCTCAACAGTAACTAGACTCTAAACTGTCAACATCCCTTCTTCAACCTGGTGTTCTGAAACCAAACCCTTTTCAGTCTTCTTTTCTCATTATTTCTAAGGTAAAACTCCCTTGTGTATCTGGTTTGCAGGAATAGATCCTTTTTTAAAAATTATTTTTAGAAGTCTAGTCCTTGGCCAAAATATCTGTAAAATGTATAATTTTGTCAGTGTAGTCCCTTCTCTCTGCTATAGGCAACCTCTCTATATGAACCTAACCTTTCCCAAATTTCCCAGCAGATTGCTGCCACCATCATTCCAACTCTTTCTCTGTAATCTATACTTATCTATTGTCTCCTTCTCAGCTACTCAAAAAATATTCCCATTTTCCATCCTTAAAATCTCATTAATTGATGGGACTATCCCCACAAACTACTATTCTCTCTTCCCATTTACAACTGAAGTCTTTGAGAAAACTGTCTATACTGGATATATCTACTTTCTCTCCTCTCATTCTCTTCTAAACATTCTAAAATTTGGCTTCTGATACAATCATTCAACTGAAACTGTTCTCTTCAAAGTTACCAGTATTCTCTTAAGTGAAAAATCTAATGTTTTTTTTTTCTCAGTACTCTTTTTTTCTTGATCTCTCCACACCATTTGACACTATTGTTAACAGACGTTCAGTCTGTTATCAGGTTCATGCTTGGAGCCTTTCTAGCATGAGAGAAAACAATAAAAGTTGCATTCTGCTAGCTTAGCCTTCAAGAACCCCAATCTCAACAGCAGGGAAAATAATCAGCATAAATAACCATATAAGACACAAACTTTAAAAACATTAAAAGTTATACAATTATATCAGTAGATGTAGAAAAGGCCTCTGCCAAATAAAATATTTATTCATCTTAAAATGTTTAAAGAAAGGGCAGGTTTTAGAAGAGTCTTTTCTTAATGTGATCAAAAAACATTTATCAAGTACTTGCTAGTGCTGTCTGTAATTTACCTAAACACCTATTCTTGTAGTTTCATTATTTTTCTGGACCTTCCAGGCTGACACAGAAAAAGTGTAGTGATATTATGTGGATTGTATGGACACTAGACCACAGGAAGATTTTTAAATGTTGAGATAGGGGAGAAATGATTATAGCTATATTGGCCTCCATGTTGCCAGGCTCCAGGTTGCACTGACCTTAGGAGTCTCTAAGCCTCAATACTTTCTTCTAACAAAGAAGTACTTGAGCCAGACTGATTCTTTTGTGGAGGCAAACTAGGCCACCTTTTGAATCAATTTTTACCTAGCCTTTAATCACTGAATGTGCATTGCCTCAGACAAACTGAGACCTGGGAAGGTCTTTAGCTTAAAAAGGTCAGGGTCTCCCACTGTGTCCAGGGCCATCTCCAGTTGTCCTGACTTATGTCTTGCCACTGGACTCCAATGAGCCTGGAGGAGAGAATGAAGCTGATGACTTTGCATAGTCCTGCTTCACTTAAACTCAATTCACTTGCTAGTCAAGACATCATCTTCCTGATGTCATTGGTCATCTTTGAAAAAGAAGGACAAACAATAACAATATTTAGATAACTTTTAAGAATAAAAGTTATTCTCTAATAGATAACATGGTCAGATATTAATAGTTTTCAAAAGAAGAAATGCAAACAGTATGAAAAATGCTTCAAAACATTAAAATAAGAAAAATTCAAATTTAATAATACTAAGGTACCATTTCACAGCCATTAAACCACTCAAGAGCAGAAAAGGGAAATAGTCACTATTGTAGTAACTGTAGGAAAATAGTCACACTACTGTAGTGTTGGTGAAGTTGTGAATTGAGCCAGCTGTTCTAGAAAATAGTCTTGAGAAAATTTACTAACTTTTCATACCCACTTACTCTGAGATCTAATGATTTCACTTGTACTCTTCTTCCCTCTCCTTTAATAAATCAATCCACACTATTTGCTATGTCCTAGACACTGTGTTCTGCAGTAGGGATACAAATAAAATTCTAATTAGACTTTCCTTGCCCTCAAAGAGTTTACATTCTACTAGGGCAGTGGTTCTCATCCTTCCTAATGCCTCAAGCCTTTAATACTGGTATGTGGATGTATCTGCATGTGGGCAGACTCGCCTGGAGACTGATAGAGGAGCGGTGTCTCCTTCCCCAAGACCATCATAAATATGTGTTTGTAGATGGTCTTAGGCAACCCCTGTGAAAGGGTCATTCAACCTCCAAAGGGGCCGCAACCCACAGGTTGAGAATCGCTGTATTAGGCACATACTACACGTCCACAGAAGAATGACGGTATGGTACCCCTGCCACAATCAGCAAGAATCAGAAAGAATGTGAATTTTTCATTTAGAGGGGACTTCCTGAGAGGTATTAGCTTTGGGAAGGGGAAGAGAATACATCCATCTTAAAAGTGGTAGAGACTGGTGGCCATGAGGAATTGAGGGCCCATGTCTGGATCCTCATGAAGAATTTTTCCTTTATAAGCTAATTTTGGCGCTGAGTACCCAAATTCCATAGGACAAGTGAGTGAAAAGAAGCCCTGGGCACTGGATCACTGTGATGCAGGGAAAGGACAGTTCAGAACCTATTAGTACCTCTAGGTTAGGTGCCTCTGGTAAGAATGTATATATCAGATGTCTTGCACATCTAAACAGCCAAGTGGTATAGGAAACAAAGGGCTGGACTTGTAGTAAGGGACATCTGGCTTCAAATACTACTTTAAATACCTATTTGCTGTGTGACCTTGAGCAAGTCATTTTATCACTCAACTTCAATTCCCTTATCTGCAAAATGGGGATAATAACAAGATTGTTGTGAGTATAAATTGAAATAACTTATGTTAAGCATGTTGTAAACCTTAAAGTGCTATGTAAATAATAGGTGTTGCTTTGCCATTTAGTTGTTTTTCTGGGTCTGACTCTTAATGACCCCATTTGGTGTTTTCTTGGCAAAAATACTGGAGTGGTTTGCCATTTTCTTCTCCAGTTCATTTTAGAGTAGACGCAGTGGTTCTCAAACTTCCTAATGCCACGACCCTTTAATATAGGTCCTCATATTGTGGTGACCCCCAACCATAAAGTTATTTTTGTTGCTACTTCATAACTGTAATTTTGCTACTGTTATGAATCGTAATGTAAATATCTGATAGGCAGGATGTATTTTCATTATTACAAATTGCACATAACCCACAGATTGAGAACTGCTGAGGTAAACAAGGTTAAGTGACTTGCCCAAGGCCATACAACTAGATATTATTAATTATCTAATCAAAATGAGTTTAAACTAAAAAAAAAAAGATTAGAGAAGAAAAAGATTCATAGGTAGGTAAAATGAAAAGTAGCTACAATGAAAGGATAGCAGGTGAGATACCCTGGAGTTCACTGGAGAAAATATCAAAGAAAAGAGTCAGTAGTAAAAACTAGGGCCTCAAATATAAATTCACAAATGTCTAGAATTTAGATAATAAGCAAAGGGAATGAGAGGCCTTCATGCAAGGAGGAAAATTTGATCCTATATGTATCAGAGACTGAGTGGTATGAACCTCATGACTGAAATGTGGCTCTAGACGGGTATACCTTAATCAAATGAAACAGGATGAGTAAAATGAGGTGGGAGAAAGGGGAAACATTGTACATTAAGAAGGTACTTCCCTTTGTGAGAAAATCTGTGAACCAGAGGCAAGGATTTTGGAGAGAGCATTTGTATAAAGGTCAGTACAGGGAGAAAGAAAAGTAGTTTATTCATACTACAGACAATCTGAATATAAAGGACCATGAGGAGCTTTGGAAACATATCACTAGCTAGAGTCATGATATAGCAGTGAAAGGGCCTTCAGTTATCCAGACCAGGCTCTGCTGGAGCTTTGCCAAAATGAAGGCATGTAATAATTTTGTGGTTTGTCTTAATGATATTTTTTTTCCTCTAATAAATGAAGGAATCAAAAAGAAGACATTTTCTTCTGGATCTGATCTTTACTATCAAGGAGGAATTGCAGGGATAGAAATGAAAAGGGAAGGAGGGAGTTATTATTTCTTCCTAGAGAATGGAATAGAAAAGGAGAGGAAATTTGGGCATAATCTGACACAACCTAGAATTTGGGAAAGTAGATTTCAAGGGGTTTAGAGCAGCAGTTCTCAACCTGTGGGTGGGGTCACATGACCCCTTCACAGGGGTCACAGGGGTTGCCTAAGACCATTGGAAAACACATATTTCTGATGGTCTTAGGAACCAAGACACTGCTCCTCCATCTGGCTGCCCACATGCAGATACACCCACATACTAGTATTAAAGGGTCCCAGCATTAGGAAGGTTGAGAACCACTAGTTTAGAAGACTAGGTAACATCTTGTGAACTAAAATTCTACTGGAGAAGTCAGCCCAGGGAAGGATGGGAAATAGTCAACAGTGAAATTCTGAAGACATCTAATCCCAATGAGAAAGAAAAATGCAAATTGTCTAGAAAGACCCAAGTGGATTTATAGGAAACAGTGTAAGGTCCAGAATTGCCCTGGCTGGAGAGGCCTGTATCTCCCCTATAACCATGTTACTCCTTGTTAGAGGCATAGAGTTGACACTGTTAATTCCTCAGATAAAAGCTATTTCAGAGGTGCCTGACCCAAGGACTCTTCCCCAGGTGCCAGATCCCCAAGGACCTGGGATCCTTGCTCTAACATGCTCTGGCAACCCTTCTATCTTATACCCTTAACAAAGCTATCTCTGTGAACTCCCAGAGTTTTACCATATATTACAGCAGACCAGCACCTTGACTGGTTGCATATACTGAGCACTCCCAAATTCCACTCTGCATCACCTAATTAGCATACTTGGCATTCTTTCCCAGTCCTTTTCCTTCTATTATGGTGCAGGTTCCCTTGGAACCCTAAATATGCATTCTATTGTTGTCACAATAAACTTTGTCACTTGACTAAGGAATGGCTTGAGGATGTGAATTCATTTCAGGCAACTCTGCCTTGTACTCTGATATTCTCAGGGTTCCTAGTATCCCAAAGTAGCTTAATTAATCATTATGAATACTTACAAACTGGGGCAATCTTTGGTCTGGAATGGTGGACAGACAGTTCAGTGGATCGCTGCCAAGAGCCCCAAAAATCCCTGTGGTAATTACAGAAAATGACAACAGGAGAAGGAGCTAGAGATTTCATCACTACTGATTGGTGGATATTTTGGGTTTTCTGTGTAGTAATGAGCTTGGGTGTTAAGTCAATGCTATGCCCAAACATAAATTTGTGTATTGATCACGTACGGGTCATGACATTCTTGTTATGTCTTTCATAGGTCTTAAGTTATAACTCAGTATATTCATTATCTAAGTTATGATTTGTTAAAGCTCACCTTGATCAAGCTTCTACCTTTCACAAAAATTAAGTTTGCATGGTTTTTTCCCCAATCAGCACCCCACACTTAGTAACCAATTTTGATTAAAGAAGCAAGGGCACATATTACACAGAATGAACATAACAGAACGGCACAATTCTGTAAAAAAGTATCAGTAATGTTAAAACTCGAAATTATCTATGGCTAGTGAAGGATGAGAAAAGGAGTTGTTTTTAGTCATCTCAGTATAATGGGAGTCTGGCACATACTAAGTGTGCCTCCAATAACTGCTCCCTAAGTGGAGATTCTGGGGAAGGTGCTTCAATGCTTGTACATGACCTGGAATAGAAATGCTGAGAAAAAACTATGGAGCACATGGGCACTTTCTACAAGTGGTTTTGATCTGTTATCCATATGGGGAAGAGGTGGTTTGTTTATCACTGGTTGGCAGAGGGATTCAAAAGGTGCATCAGTTTCAGCCTGGCTTCAATGCTCCTGTAACAGTAATGAGATTTGAAGTTCCTTTTGTATTGCTAAGCTAAGAGGTACTTAGCACCTAGTTCAGATTAAGCCTCTGTTAAAGAAACAGAAAGTATGAACTCCTGTCTCCTGTTGCTGATATAATAGGAAGGGGCTGAACAGGGAGGGGCAATACTGTATATAAGGAAAAACCCAGAAAGGGAGAGTCAGACCTTCTTGGAGCAGGCTTTGTGGAGGCAGAGGATGCTGCCACCGGGGAGGCTGAGGAGGAGCTGAGGAGGCTGAAGAGGAAAGCCCTCCTCCAGGCAGGAGAGAATGATTTTGATTTTGAAAACCTGGATGGAGTGATTTTGATTCTGGGAACCAGCTGAAACTTCTGCTGAGTCTGAGGGCCAGCCAGAGCTGCTAAGGATTTCCAAGGGCCAGTCAGAGCTGAGAGCCAGCCAGAGCTGCTGAGACTGTTGAGGATTTCCAAGGGACAGCCAGAGCTGCCAAAAAGACTGAAGAAGCATGACTGTGATGCTGGTACTTTTCATGAACCTATTGGTGGCTTTGTTAAGTCTTGTCTTCTCAGGAATAGAGACTGTGAAGGATTTGAGATGGACTGGACACTGTGACCTCCAATGTGGAGCAGGAACTGCACAGAAAGATGGACAAGGATCTAGGATCTGTCTGCCTTTGAACCCAGGTGACAGTTTGGTGAATGCAGGTAGGATCTGGGACCCGTGGAAGGGGATCCAGGGAATCTGAGAAACCATCCCAAGTCAAGCTGGAATTTATTTGGATACAGTGTACTGACTGAGAAATTATAAATTTACTAGTGGCTAGGAGTGGAGGGTCTGTGTATTTTCTGATGATTGTATAGTGAATGATGAAGGATAATTGAATGATTGATTGACGAAATGATTATACTTAGTGATTGATGACTGAATAAGTGACTGATTGAGTTAACTTAGTATGCTCCATGAGTAGAGAACTTTGACTATTGTACTTTGTGTTCCTTGAGGAGGCAAGCCTCCTTAAGGATGATTGAATGATTGAGTTACTAAATGATTGTTCTTTGTTGAAAACTTTGTGAACATTGTGGTGAAAACTATGTGGCCATTTTCTGTGATAAGTTATAACACTGTGAATGCTGTACTTTGATTTACTGTGAATGCTTTGCTTTGATTTGTTATGGAATAGAGTGTTCACTATACTGTGTAATCAAAACCTTAAAAACTGTTCACAGCAGCATTCTTCTGAAAAGCTGCTTATTCTTGGCTTTACAGCTCCATGGCGGGAGCTCCTCAAGCCATCACTCTAGGTGACTGGTAAAAGGAGTGGAGCTTCCAATCTTGTGAACGGGAACAGCTTGGAGGCACATCTGCAATTTCCAGTTAGAGTAGTCTAGAGTTTGTAGAGAGAGCTGCATCAGGACCCCTGAGGAGCAAGGAGTGACATTCCCAGGTGATCTCTGGAATCCCAGCCCAGCTGTAGCTGGACTCATCCTCTCCATTTCATAGGAACTTGGTGGAGCTGAGCTGAAATAAATTGAGTCTACTTTCCCTCCCTGAGATTTGGGGAGAACAGTTTGTACTATATTCTTGCTAAATCTTTTTAAACTAAATATCCTTCTGTAAAAGCTCTCAATCAAGCTCTGAGCTTGCCCTGGAACTCTGAGAGGCAGATGTGGCTGGCTAGGCCCAGGTATAGAAAGAACAGGGCATATTAACTAGAGTGGGGGAAAGAAAACAACAACAACAAAAGATCAAAGAAGGGACAAAACCTTTGTTTGGTCTAGGAAGAACAAGTACTGCGTACAACAAACTGCCCAGTTCTGATTTTGATTACATTTTCCAAGGGCTTTGCTCTCCCTAACAATGAAAGAACACCAATGGCTAAGAGGGTATTGATACCAAAGCTGAGAATGGGAACACAGAGTTATCAATCACTTGTCTGGGATGACCTACATCCTTGGATATGTTCACAAAGAACTGGCAGATGTGATTGCTGAGCTACTGTAATATTTATAAGATTGAGGAAAATGATAAAGGTATCACAAGATTAAAGACAGGGACTAGACCTGTGATTTCATTGATAAGGGGGATTCCCAGATGAGGAAACTGTCTACCAATACAAGTTGGCATCTTCTCTGATTCTTAGTCTTATAAAGTTGCCTGGAGCACTGGGAGATTAAATGACTAGTCCAGAGTCACAGAACTGTTATATGCTTGAGGACAGACTTTAACATCCCTCATCTTGCTGGCTTTCAGACCAGCTGAATCCTTTATGCCTCTGCTAACACCAGATGAGAAAAGGGCAAATGTTCTCTCAATTTCTAAAGCAATTTTAGTCTGCTCTAAGAGAAGAAGAGTAATAGGTTCTCTGTTCTGTTTCCTGGTCACATTATATCCAGGGTATTATAGTCAGTTCAGAGTGACAATAACAGTACTGGCTATTACAATACATATAGCTACTTTAGAATGTTTTACAAAGATCTCATTTTTTCCTCACAACAGTGGGAGGTAGGTACTATCTCCATTTAACAGATGAGGAAACTGAAAAATTTCCTCTAAATTTAGCTTAAGTGATTTGTTCAGAGTTAACACATCCAGTAGGTGTCTAAGGCTGCATTAGAACTCAATTCTTCCTGACTCCAGGTCCAACAACGCATCCACTGTACCACCTAACTTTAGGGTGTAGTATTAGATTTTAGGAAGCTCACTGATAAGCTGGAGAGTGTCAGTAGGGAGTGCAGCAGCAAGCACCCTAGCATACCCAGGATGGCTGCTAGCACAGGTTCTTAGATCTGCTTTTCTAAGGGAAAGCAACTCAAAATAGGTTAACAATCTTACTTTAATCAATTGAACATATATCATTTACCTAGTTCCAGGGAAAAAGTCAGCATCCTGAACTTCAGAGAATACAAACAGAAGTTACAAGCAGACAAAGAAACAGATCAGCAGACAGTGCAATAGATAAGCAGACAGGGCTTCCAGCTGTTTAACCATTACATCCATACCTAGTTCCTTACCAGAGAGGGAAGCACCAACATCTGGGTTTTCAAAGCCAAGGGGCTTAACGTCTGTCCAGAGTCTTATCTGGCCAAATCACACAACTCTTCCCAAAGTGAGCCCCAAAACAAAATAATCACATCAGGATATATATAGCCTTCTCCTGGATCAGAGAATATCACAAATCTCTTGACCCACTTCCCAATCACAAAGTAATAAGGTGTGGGCATTCCTGAAAAACAAGCTTCTTGACACAGGTTCCATGTCACCACATTCAGCCTATTAAGGGGCAGAATATATTTTCAAACCAGGGAAGGTTCTCAGATTCACTTAAGCCTATCAAGGGGCAAAGGGACAGGGAAGATCTTCAGATTCCCATTCCCATAACAGGGGCAAGCAGTATAAGGAAGAATCTTAAGTCCACATCATGTGAGAATCTCTTGAAGTATAAACTCCAAAAATAAATGATCAAAGAATTATAGAGGTCATGCAACTGCTATTAACCTTGAAAGTACCACAACCACAGTTAACTCTAAATAAATAAAACCAAAGAGCTAACAGTGGTCATAAGAAAAAAGTATTCTTTATTCTCCTGGAGGAGGAAAACTAGATACATGTGCCAAGCCCTCCTCTAGGAGGAGATGGGCTTTAGTGGGGCAACATCTTAATACATATAGCAGTGGCTACACAGTGAGGGGTAGTTATGGCAATGAGGCCTAACAGCAACACTAAGACAAGTTTGATTTATAGGAGGACTTCATAACCAGAATACAATTCCTGCAGGTGTTTGTCTGAGCTCAGGGACTGATGGGGTCATGAGACCTGGGCCTCTAAAAGGAAAAGTCTATGTCTCTGAAAGCAACCCAGCCCCTGAAATTTCCCACACATTTCAGTAGCCCAGAGCACTGGCATTTCAACCAAGGCATCTGGTCTACCTCACCCCACCTATATACTTCACAGTCCTTTCACAGCTACTCTTGACCCACTCCAGACCACTTAATACCCTTTTTACTGTTGTACTTGGCCTCCCTCCTCCCCCCCCACTATTTACCATTCTTTAATACCATCCAGATCTTTTCACTGTTCCTTTTTTGTATATAAATATCAGTCTTACCCCCATCAAGTTGCAGGTTCACTAGGAATCTTGCCCCCAGTATACCAGGTACAATAAACCTTGCCACTTTGAAAGTAGGTTTGACTGCATGAATTCATTCCAAGCAGACGCCATCCTGTTGTAGCCTGACATTTTGGGGTTCCCAGCAACTCCAAACCATATCAGGACCACCTGGGGCTAATGCAGAAACAATTCTGGGATTTTGCTGTGGCAGATTTCATTCAGAGGGTGAGCAAATAAGATTGCTGTTATGCCAAACTCAGGACACGGTTTGCTTATTGGTCTTTAGCTCTGGAAAATGGGGTATCTCCTAATAGTAAAAAGAGAGGCATGGTCTTGGCATGGGGATTGAGACAGAAGGAACCAGGGATTTTTACCATCAAGCAGAGAAGATTTTGGTGAGTGGGGGTAAGATAGCTGTCTTCTAGCAGTGAAAAGAATTTCATGTTGAAGAGTGATCATATTTGATCAGTCTGGCCCCAGATGGCAGAACTAGAAGCAAGGACACAAATGATAAAGAGAATTTAGGCTTGACATCAAGAAAAATATTCTAACAGTTCTGTACAAGTCAACAAATGTGGAATGGGCCGCCTGGAGAGGTGGTAAATTTCCACTTTCTGAAAGTCTTCAAGCAGAATTGAATATTCCAGGATGGGGAAGACTATGAAGAGGTTACCCAAAGAGGGTTAAGGCTGCCTGAGACCCCAAAATACCAACATGCCGGGTCCTGCCGAAAGAATTCAACTAAAGTCTTCTCAGCCAAAGAAAAGTAAAGTTTATTGGAAGTTCATTAAAAGTTCATCATATGGGGCAGACGCTTAAGGAAGTCAGTCTATGCTAGATCATTCTATGGTGCTCTCACAGAGCAAGTCTGTGCTAGGCATTCTGTGGCGCTCTCACACCACATGGAAGGGATATGGGATTCTTATATACAGAGGAATCTAGGGGTAGTCTAGAGGAGGAGTTTGGGGAGGGTCTTCAGGAGGAGTCAGATGAAGTCAGACTTCAGTAATGAGTTTGAAGAGGGTCTTCAGGAGGAGTTAATAAGGTCAATGCAAGAATGGATTGATATTTTGATAGGCTCAAGGGTGGGAAGCAGTTGGACAATGGAGGGCCAGGCTAGTAACAGAGGTCTGGGCCCAGCCACAATGAAATACTTATGGCTTCTGCAAATGCCTCATCAAGTGGGAAGATTCAATCAGACTTCAATGGGTTTCCCAGAGCCTGTACCTCAAAGATTCAAGGAGAGCTCAAGGGGGGGGGTCCCAGAGCCTGTACCTCAAAGATTCAAGGAGAACTCAAGGGGGCTTCCAGAGCCTGCACCTCAACTAGATCGTAACTAAAATCTCTTTGATGAGGTACAGGCTCTAGGAACCCCCTTGAACTCTGATTGAATCTTCCCATTTGATGAAGCATTTGCCTGAGGCCATAGGCCTTTCCTTGTGGCTCTGTCCAAATCTTTAGCCCTCCTTTGTCCAGCAACTTCCCACCCATTGATCCTCCTGTTCCACCCTTGAACTGGCCTAGCCCACCATTGTCTGTGGCTCCAGGTAGCCTCCAGCAACTTCCCACCCTTAATTACTCATTTAATTTAAGTCTGACCTCATTGACTCCTCCTGAAGATCCTCTCCAAACTCCTCCTCTAGACCACCCCTAGATTCTTCCCACAACCTTTCTGTATATAAGACCCCATCTTGCCTCCATGTGGTGTGAGAGCACCATAGAATTTTCTAGCATAGACTTGCTCTGTCAGATGATTCTGGCCAGCTTGCCCAATGCAAGCCTTACACATACCAAGGCCCCTTAAGAATCTACCCAATATGGCGAACTTTTAATAAATTTTACTTTTCTTTGGCTAAGAGAAGACGAGTTGAATTCATTTGGCAGGACCCGGCGTGTTGGCATTGGGCACTCCTAGCCTAAACATCATCATTTTATGGTAAACCTCTTCACCTTTAAACTAAATATTCTGTGATTCTCAGTGACTTTGTAACTATAGTCTATGGAGTGTGTAACATGTAGAGTGTATAACAGAAGAGGCCCTGGGAAAACTCTGTAAGAATTTTCATTTTAGCAGGTAGGGAACAATTGTTTTGTTTTTTTTTTAACAAGGAAGCTTTCAATGCAGAGGTGGTACCTGAGTTTAGTCTTTAAGAGGAAGGAACTTCAATAGAAAAGAGATTAGTGGAGAATGGCAATTCCATTTCAGATGTGGGAGATGGGGGGTGGGGGGGGCTAAGGGCACTTAGCAGGTTTTTAAGGTTTTCAAAGCATTTTACTTGTGTTAACTCATTTGATCCTTATTATTCCCATTTTTATTGATAAGGAAAGTGAGGATAAAAGAGATTAAGTGGGGGTGGCTAGGTGGCACAGTGAATAAAGCACTTGCCCTGGAGTCAGGAGAACTTGAGTTCAAATTCAGCTTAGACATTTAACACTTACTAGCTGTGTGACCATGGGCAAGTCACTTAACCCCAATTGCCCTCCAAAAAAAAAAAAAAACCAGAGAGAGAGATTAAGTGATTTTCCCGGAGTCACAAAGCTAAGCAGCATTTGAACTGAGGTCTTTTTAACTCCAAAATGGTACTCTATCCACAGCTAGCTGCCTGAGAAGTATAAAAGCCTCACAGGTTCAGAGACTTAGAACTGGAAGAGACTTTAACAGTCCCCGAATTTTTTATTTGATAGACGAAAAACTAAGGCACTGAGCTGTGTACAATACAGCTAAGGTCTGAGGTAGGATTTCAATTCTTCCTGACCCGACTCCAAGTCCAGCAAAAGGTCATCTAGTCACCTCAAACGCCTAATATGCAAAATGAAGAGTCCAGACTACATGAGCTCTAAATAACCTTGGAGGATCACTGAATGCCCACTGCAGAATATTGGAAGTACTTCCGGGACAGGCAACCAAACAGCACTACGCATGCTTACAGAGCCAGTCCCGCCCACAAGGAAAGAGATTTAATGAAGCGCCCTCACCTGTACTTTTTAATGAAAGCAGAACTCTCGTTCTCTTTCTCCTCCCCCGCCCCCCCAAGTCTCAGAAACCTCCGGCGTGCTTGCGAAGACAAGTCAAGCTTAGGTCAGGCTGGGGACTGAGCTCTTCATCTTTTGCTTTCTAGCCACTTTTTGGTCACAATCACAGCTATCAGAAGAACCACAGAAACCTTTCTTTGCACACGCGCAGTGCGCTAGTTCGCGAGGATGTCGCGAGAAGACGCTCCAGTTCTCGTGTTGTCTTCGCTGAGACTGCGCTTCCGGTCGTCATCTCGGAGCCGCCCTCTGTGCCTGTCCTCTCCGGTTCCTGTCACCGTAGCCTCCACCAGTGGTGGCGGCACCTTTCAGGAAGATGGCTGCGCCAGAGCAGGTCCAACTATCGCGCGTCTGCCAGGGCCCCTCCACATCGCCGCTGCCGCGGGCCAACAAGACCCTCCTGGTGCGGCACTTGCCGGCCGAGCTGACGGCCGAGGAGAAGGAGCATCTCCTGAAGCACTTCGGAGCCCAGGCCGTGCGGGTCCTGTCCGACAAGGGCCGCTTGGTAAGGAAGAGCCAGCCCCAGAGGTCCCGCTGGGCCCGATCCGAGTCTGACGGGGGGTGGGGAAGAGAAGGGCTTGGTTGGTGCGAGGTGAGGGAAATGGAGAGGTCCGAGTTGGAGGCCCGCTTTCCCTTGTTCTAACCTGGATAACTGTGCCGGAAACAGCCGAGAATCCGAGTACCTCGGTACAATGAATACGTCCCGGAATCATGGGTCTAGAAAGAAGGTTTGAGATCATCTGGACTAGACCCAGAGAGGAAGCGAGGGGTGGGGGTGGAGATAGGGCGATAAGCAAAATGACGTTTGGTAAGTCTTTTCATGTCTCCTAGCCTCAGTTTCTTCCACTTTAAAGGGGGTGAGGGCGGTGATTATAACCTGCTGAAGACCCTCGCCCACTGTTTCTTTGTGAGGCTCTAGTGAAGAAATGGATTAATTAGCAAGTTAAGTAATAGAGCCTGAATTATTAGAACGCAGGTGCTCTCACCCCAAACTCAGCTCCGTGTGCAGCACAAAATACCTCTTTAATTAAGCAATATATTTTTTAGTATTCCATCCCTTCATCTTCCCCTTGTAAGCCCTCGACTTTGCTGAATTGGAAATTTTGAGGCCAGAAACGGTGATGGGGAATTGCAAAGTGTAGAAGCTTTAATCCACGTCTTGGTTCCAAAACCAGCTATGCCTTAACTCTACCCCTTGCTACCTGTGTTGGGAGTCAGAAGAGCCTTGACTTTGCCACTTAAGTTGTGAGGTGAACCTTGGGCAAGCCCCTGACTCTCTCTACCTCATTTTTCTCATCTGTCAAATGCAGAGTCCTGAGGGATTCAGACTTCCAATGTTTAGATCTCATAATCCAATAAAGTGTTCCTCATAATTTCCTTTCTCAGAAAAGGTCCAAGATGTTCTTGATAATGGTGAGACAAGTAACTGTTTGCCCCATATCTTTTCCAACTTTAAATCTAGTGCTTTCTCTACTAGACTACGTTCCTTATGTGTTTCTATTACTTACATGCCGGTGTTATGTTTTCCATATAAGTAAGAAAAGTGATACAAATAGATTTAAAAATTAAAGTACTTCTGTTGAAACTAATTTAAATTAGTATTAGGCTGATTTGTGTTGTCTAAAAACAGAATCCATTTTGAGGTAACGAAAGACAAGATCATTGTTCATCTGGCACACAGTAACTTTTGATATTTGCTGCTTTATGTATTTTTCTGTCCTTTTAAACTATACTTTTTAGAATAGAATTTTCCCCACGAAGATGGGCAAAAGGGATATATTTAAGTAACAACATAAAGAATGATTTTCCTACCAGTGAAAACTTAATGCTTTGCATTGGAGATTACAAAAATTAAAAGGGACATTAAAATATTATGGATGTTTATTTCTTTACTGTAGCTTAGTAGAAGATCCCCTCAGATTTTCCTACATTTGATGATTTTGTGTCTTTTAACCATGGGTCTTACTCTTGCTTTCAAGTATACTTTGGTGCTATTCATAGTTTGTATATTTTGATTCTTTCAGAAACACACTGCTTTTGCTACTTTCCCTAATGAAAAAGCAGCGATAAAGGTATGTGATTTTCTTGACACTAAACATTTTATCTATACTTTCTTAGCAAATTTGGACTACTGAGCCTTTTCACATATACTCTTAACCATCCTTATGCTATCCTTTCCTTTCCCTCTTCCAACCTCCCTAAGGGCATAGAAGTGCCTAATAGGCATACCTAATAGTACATATTTTCAAGTAGTTAATTGAAGTGCAAGAATTCAGCTGTTTCAGCAAATATTTAAACTGAACTAACAAAAACAGTTACTAGACCTTGCTTGCACTGAGGCTCCTGAACAAGAAAGAAAAAAGAACAAGTTGAAATACTTTTAGGTTTTGTGGTCCTGAATTGTGTAATAGATTTGATTGTAGTGATTTAATGTTGCCCAAGGTAGAAGGTTTCATCTATTTATTAGGAGAATTGAATGTAAGCCAAAATTTGAACTAAAGTTGAGCTTTGTACATGTAATGTACATGTAACTTATACTCCTGTATATATGCCACTATTAAGCATATAATAGGTGCTAGGTACTGTACCAAGCACTAGAGATCCAAAGAAAAAATAAGCAACAGTCCAGTTTTCAAGGAACTAATAGCCTAGTTGGGGAAGCACAGCATGGTCACAGCCAGTAAAATATATAAGGTGGTTTTGAGAGGAAGATACTAACAGCTGGCAACATTGGAAAAGACCTCATATAGAAGGTACATTTGAGCTGAGCTTAGAGGAAATGAAATTTTAAGAAACCAAAGTGAGGTAATAGGATTAATAATAGTTATGATATAAAGTTGTTGCACTTCATGTAGTGAATTTGGTAGTAGCAATTCTAGCCAACCCTCATAGTTATCCAGTAAATATTTCTTGACTTGAGTATCATGGATGATATTTTTCTAGTTCTGCCACTAAAAATAAAAGTTAAATATATAAGTAATTCTTGACAAAACAGCCACATGGATAAAATAAACCATTGTTGTAAAATTGGATTTAAATAACTGATATTTTCACCAATGTTGAAATATAGTTTTTTAAATTTTAGTCGTAATAAGTTAAATATTTGAATCAGATATTAGATTTTTCTCTCATCCCTGTTACCTAAAGACTTTTTTTATTCTTTTTAGAATGACCACATACTCAAAATTTTGGTCTGTTTCAAGGTTCATGAGTTATGAACTTAGATGATACAGCATTTGGGATGGAGAATATTAATTAAAAATGTTGCTAATAAGTGAATTTTAAATGTTTAATTCATTTGTCAAATTTTGCTTTTTTGTTTTGTGTCATTTGAAGGCTTTATCAAGACTTCATCAGCTGAAAGTTTTAGGTCACACTTTAGTTGTTGAATTTGCAAAGGAACAAGACCAGGCTTCCTCCCTGTGTCAGACTTCATATTCAGAGAAAAAGAAAAGGTATGTGATTACTAGATTTGTTTGTTTTATTCTCACATTTTTGAAGTTATTTTAGAATAGGAAATTATGTTTTTGGGGAAAAAATTGCTGAGTAAAGCTTATAACTGTTGAAACCAGTAAGTAAAGAGAATTCATTTTATGGAATATTATGCTAATGAATACATTTAGAAATTTATTATTTCAGTTCAGACATTTACTTGACAGATTTGAGGTACATCACTGAAGAAAAAGAAAATTTATTCTCAGTAACCTCATTTGGGGGGAAGGAGTGAAGTTGAGGTCCTCCTCCTAGAGGAGTGGAGAGGGAAGGGGGTGATGTTTAGTCTTTTGAGGAAAGAAGAGTGGTTTTGCAAAAGCTTCTGTGGAGAGTGCTATCAGAATCAGTCAGGGAAGAATAAAAGGATTTCTATATAGCTTTGAGGGTCTTGTTCAGAGTAAATAGCATACATTTGTAATGTTGTACAGAGAATAAGAGCGAGCCGAGACCTGGATTCACGGTAAATTTAGATGTGGATTTATTGATCAAGCGCGCGACTACCAGTGTGTTCACCACTCAAATTGGCAGTCCTTTTTGGGGGTATAGACTTTGATTATAAAGGCTAAAACCACAATAGGGAGGGGAGCTAGCAGAAGCTATGACATACAGAAGCAAAGAACATCCATTGGTTAAAATGTATGACTCAGGGGTGTATGGCACAAGGGTACAAGAGTGCAACTTTCCTGTGAAGTGGGGGGTCTTTCCTAGAACTGAGTGGATGGCACAGGGTGGAGGGCTGTAGTCAGCATTCCAGAGCAGGGTGGAGGGTCATGGGATGAGGGGGACTGGAATTCCCCAGAGCAGGCCAGGGTCTTGTTGTGGGGGAAGGGGGTAGGGGCCTTCCTTGGTCAGCAGAGCAGGACAGGATGGTACCTAGATAAGATCCTTGCACCATAATGAGCCTTGTACACTATAATTGTTCAAGGAGAAAATATGAAATGCTGATTAGGGGAGAAGGGGTCAGGGAACTATGCCTTGAGCAATGCCCAGACATGCCTTAAAACTGTTTGAAGCTATGATAAAGTATAAAACGGACAAAGACAGAAATACAAGAGGGGCTTAATGGTGGGACACAAATCAGGTGGTGCGTAGTAACCTGGTATTTGGGTTTGAGTACAATAGTAAAAGACTGAGTAGTCCTAGCTATGTTATTTCCTTCAATGTTAAATTACTTGGAGAGAGGAAGAAGTCTCCATTCCTATTGCCCAGAGATATGTGGCCATAGGATGTGGGGATGAGGAAAGGAAAGAGAATGATCCTAGCACTGGCCTGCACAACATAAGGCCTGAGGGCTGCTTCCAACCTGCCAAAGGATTTCATACATCCTTTGGTGGACTGTATGTTGTATAGAACTGTCCTAGCATCCCAGGTTGAAACTGAATGAATTTTTTCTATAGAAGCATTGTTAGCCATTATGGCTAGTTTCCTGTCTTGTCATTGAATTCTGGGTAATTCTTATATGTTGGTTTGGAAACCTAACATTGTTGATGGGAAGTATAGCAGAAATCAAACAGTAATGTTACAAGCAAACTTTATATCAAAGCTTATTTATAAGTTAGGGGTTTTGATGGCATTCACTGAAAAATATTTGACCTAGAATCTTGGTATTAGAGGGGACCATAAAGGTCATCAAGTCTAACTTTTAATTCTTCAAGAAATAAGGAAACTGAAGTTACTTGATCAAATTTACATGACTAGTAAGTGGTAGATCTGGAATATTTAGTGATTTTTATTTTCATGCCTTTCCACCTTGTAATCAGCTCTCATACCTCTAAGCGTCAGTGTTCTGTTGCTATTTGTTTCTTGACAAGCACCAAACCTGGATTTATCTCCATCCTCCCTCTTTTGAGTACATCCTTTTTACTAGAGCTCTAGAACCTCAGTGAGTACTCGATAAATTCATGGTTTTGGACTCTAATTGGACCCTCCCTTCAGTAGTCAGTCTGTTATTCTTCCCTGATTTTTTCGTTGTCTTAACTCCAGTGGAGGCTATGCCAGATCTTCTCACAGTTTCCCAAGCTCCTTCACCTTCACCTCTACTGCCAGCCAGCCCTTAATCTCATAGCTAAAGACTTTACCTTTTACCTTACTGAGAAAATTGAGACCATTCAACATGAACTCCCTCTTCTCTCCTTCTCTTCATTTTAGAACCCCTTGACCTCATCCCTCACCCTCTGCTCATTTTTTCTAGTCTTTGATTATGAAATGACTCAGTCTCTCTGTCTTTGCTCTTGATCCCATCCCCTCTGATCTCTAGAAAATGATACCCTTGATTACCTCATTACCTAATCTTCAGCTTCTCCCTACCCACTGTTTACTTCCTTACTGCTTTTAACCATAGCTAAGTCTTTTTTTGGGTGGGGGGTGGAGGGAGTGGGGAGAGCAAGGCAATTTCGGTTAAGTGACTAGCCTAAGGTCACATGACTAGTTAAGTGTCAAGTATCTGAAGCTGAATTTGAACTCAGGTCCTCCTGACTTCAGAGTTGGTTCTGGACTCACTGCACCACGTAGCTGCCCCTTTGCTATTCTTAGAAAACTTGTTGACTTTAATAGCCGTCTCATACTGTCATCCTATATCTTTTTATATTCAGACTCTTAAAAAAAAAACTTTTGTTTTAAATGGGGGAGACAATATGTAAGTATAGATAGCAGTAGACACAGTTAATCAACATAAAGTAATTCAGGAAAGAGGGCACTAGCAATGAAGGTGGTACCTGACTTGAGTATTGAAGGAAGAGAGGGATTTTATGAAATGGAGGCTAGGACAGAGTACATAGTAAGTCCGGAGGACAGTAAGTATAGTGTCTCAAATTGGAGAGGGAATGCTGTGAGGAGCAGAGATAAGGCCAGTCTGGCTGAAGCTTAGAATGTGGAAAGGGCAGTAACATATAACAAAGCTAGAAAGATAGGTTGCAGCCTGTTTGTGAAAGGTTTTAAAAGTGAGACAAAGGAATTTATATTTTATTCCAAAAACAAGAGGTAGCTGGTGTTGTTTATTGGATAGGGGTGTGATATGGTCAGATTAGCACTTACAGGTAAAAAAAAAATCACTTTGGCAGTTATGTGAGAAACATATGGCAGGGAGGCCAATGAGGAAACCATTGCAAAAATCTATGTGAGAGGTAATAAGGGCCTAAAGTAAGGGTAGTGGCTATACACATAGAGAAAGGGTAAGATGCAAGAAATGTTATGGAGGCAGCAACAGCAAACTATGGCATCACTGAGGAGTCTCGCTATATCCAACAGATGTGTTACAGACCAGAGAGACTGGGTGGGTTTTGAGGGAAAGATAGGAAGTTCTGTTTTAAATATAATGAGTTTGAGATATCTATAGGATATTCATTCTGAAATGTCTGACTAGCAGTTGATAGAAGACCGAAGCTCAGGGGAGAAAATGGGGCTGGACATAGAGAACTGTCAATAATCTGCAGGGAAGTATTAAACCCATGGGTGCTAATGAAGTCATCAAGAGAGTAAAGATAGAGAAACGTACCTAGGACAGAGCCTTAGGCTATAGCCACAGTTAGAAGGCATGATATGGATAATGATCCAGTAAAGAAAGAAATGATCTGACAGGTAGGAGAAAAGAAAGAATGGTCATCATGAGAACTGAGAAAAGAATGCCTAGGAGGATAGATTAGCTGTGCTGAAATCATCAGAAGAGCCAAGGAGGACGAAGACTGTGTAATAGTAATTAGTTTATCAGGATACTTAGCACTTAGTAGTGCTAAGTGCTAAGTGTGGAAGGTGCAAACTCTGTCCCACTGTTGAGAAGGCATGAACTCCCATGTTGATGTGGAAGAAGGGGATTGGCTGAG